>JAQGCP010000926.1:0-14106 GCA_034699885.1 Acrobeloides thornei | reverse complement strand
ATAAGTTTAGAATACATATTTGAGTAATAAAAAAATGTAAAATCACGATGTTCACATAATTGACGGACACCCTGTACCGCCCCCATACCTGGAAAAAATTTTTGAAAAATACCCAAAATTTTCTGTAATGAAATCCATTTTTGGGTGCCACTCTTACTCAAAATTCGCACAAATCCATATTTTAGGCATCCAAGAACAAATCGATGCCCTTTCTTCCAAGATCAAAGAACTCGAAGGAAACCTCAACAAGGAAACCACCATGCGTACCGAATTCTTGGACCAAACTGCGAAACTCAAGAGGGAAAAAGAAGAGCTTGAAAGGCAGCTCGCTGAACAACGTACCAAACTTGGTGACATGAGTGAAAGCATGTTGAGGCAATTCGAAGCCGAAAAGGCAGAGATTGAGCACAAACTTGAACAACTGACCGATCAACTTGCTGATGCTGAAGACGCACAAGCCGATCTACAACGCTCCAAAAAGAAGGCTGAACAAGAAGTCGACGGTATTAAGAAACAGATTCAAGATTTAGAGATGAGTCTACGTAAAGCAGATTCCGAAAAATCTTCCAAAGATCATAATATCCGCTCGTTGCAAGATGAAATGGCTCAGCTTGATGAAACCATTGCCAAGTTGAACAAAGAGAAGAAGCAACAAGAGGAAATCAACCGCAAGCTTATGGAAGATCTCCAAGCGAATGAGGACAAGACCGGCCATGCGAATAAGATCAGATCCAAGCTTGAACAAACTCTTGATGATTTGGAAGGCACTCTTGAGCGTGAAAAACGTGCTCGTGCTGATATGGAGAAATCCAAGCGCAAGACGGAGGGAGACTTAAAAATCGCTCATGAAAACATCGATGAAGGCCTCAAGCAAAAACACGACTTGGAAAACAACCTCAAACGCAAGGAAGCAGAGGTTCATTCTATAAGCAACCGCTTGGAGGACGAACAATCCACTGTTGGCAAGCTCCAACGTCAAATCAAGGAAGTCCAAGCCCGCATTAGCGAGCTTGAAGAAGAAGTTCACAATGAGCATGACTCGCGTCAACGTGCCGAGCGCTCCAGGATAGAGATTCAAAATGAGCTTGAAGACTTAAACAATCGTCTTGAAGAACAAGGTGGTGCTACTGCAGCTCAAATCGAGATCAATAAGAAGCGTGAAGCCGAATTGGCTAAATTGAGACGTGATTTAGAAGAGAGCAATCTCAACCATGAAGGCTCATTGAGTGCGCTTCGTAAGAAGCACGCTGATGCGGTGGCTGAACTCACTGATCAACTTGATCAATTACAAAAATCAAAATCCAAGGTAAGAGAAAAATCAAATAGGGAAAAATGAAACTTGTCAACACCATTTCCTAGGATTTTTGAACAAAATTATTTTTTAACTTCCAAATTTTTCGAGGAAAAAATTCGATTAAAAAATTCGAAATTTTTTTGTTTTTGTCATTTTTGCTGTTCCCTGTTTCGGTTTCAATCCCATTCCGGTCATTGAACCTGTTCCTACGCAGCCCTGGCCACGACCCTTCCTCCTTCCTTTTTAATCAAGTTTATCTTTTTTTGTTTAGATCGAGAAAGAAAAACAACAAATCACCCGCGAGGCCGAAGACATTCAAAATCAAATCGATTCCGAAAGTTCTGCCCGAAACAACGCCGAAAAACTCGCCAAACAACTCGAACTCCAACTTCAAGACCTCCAACAAAAAGCCGATGAACATTCCCATCAACTTCATGACTTTATCACTGTCAAAGGTCGTCTTCACAATGAAAACACCGATTTGGCTCGTCAAATTGAAGATGGCGAGCAAATGCTGACCAACTTGTCCAAGCTCAAGAGTCAAATGATGGTTCAGCTAGATGAGACCCGTCGTATGGCCGATGAAGAAGCCCGTGAGCGTCAAGCCATTGTTGCCCAAAGCAAGAACTTCCAATATGAAGTTGAGAAGTTGCGTGACACCTTCGATGAAGAACAAGAAGCTAAGAATGAGGTCTTGAGACAATTGAACAAGGCCAATCAGGAGATTGCTCAATGGAAGGCAAGACTTGAAGGTGAAGGCATGCTACGTTTGGATGAGGTCGAGGAAGCGAAGCGTCGGCAACAACAGAAGATTAATGAGGTCCAAGAAGGTCTCGAAGCCGCCAACTCTAAAATTGCTTCTTTGGAAAAGACTCGTTCCCGTCTTGTTGGTGAACTCGATGATGCTCAGGTCGAAATCGAACGTGCTAACGCTTTTGCACAAGCGCTAGAGAAGAAACAACAGGGCTTCGACCGAGTTGTTGAAGAATGGAGCCATAAATGCCATGATTTGGCTGCCGAGCTTGATGCTATCCAACGTGATAACCGTAACTTGTCCACTGACTTGTTCAAGATGAAAGCTGGACATGATGAACTCCAAGAAACTGTTGAGGCTCTCCGTCGTGAGAACAAGAACTTATCACAAGAAATTAAAGACCTCGCTGACCAACTCGGTGAAGGTGGAAGATCACTTCATGAGATGCAAAAGATCATCCGTCGTATTGAAGTTGAGAAAGAAGAGCTCCAACGTGCGCTAGATGAAGCAGAATCTGCACTCGAAGCGGAAGAGAGCAAAGTAATGCGTGCTCAAGTGGAAGTCTCACAAATCCGATCGGAGATCGAGAAGAGAATTCAAGAAAAAGAGGAAGAATTCGAAAACACTCGTAGAAACCATGCTCGTGCTATGGAATCCATGCAAGCTTCATTAGAAGCTGAATCTCGCAGCCGTGCTGAACTTCTTCGTGTGAAGAAAAATCTTGAAGGTAAAAGAATAAAATTTAGTCTTATGACATACCCTCAATTTTTAGGTGACATCAACGAACTCGAAATCGGCCTTGACCATGCCAACAAAGCCAATGCTGACGCCCAAAAATCCATCAAACGCGCTCTAGAACAAATTCGTGAGCTCCAAATGCAAGTCGAGGAAGAGCAACGCAACCGTGATGAGCTCCGTGATCAATATCTCAACGCCGAGAAACGCTGTCAAATTCTCGAAGCAGAGAAGGACGACCTTGCTCATCAACTTGATGGAGCCGAGCGCGCTCGTCGTCAAGCTGAACTCGATGCATCTGACACGCGTGACCAGATGAACGAGCTCACTGTTGAAGTCAACGCTTTGAGTGGAGCTAAACGCAAGATCGAGGCCGATCTTCAAGCCATCCACTCGGATCTTGACCAAACTTTGAATGAATTCAGGGCTTCGGAGGAGCGCAGCAAGAAGGCTATGGCCGACGCTGCTCGTTTGGCTGAGGAGCTCCGTCAAGAGCAAGAACATGTTATGCATGTTGACCGCATACGCAAGGCTCTCGAACAACAAATTCGTGAGATGCAAGTTCGTCTTGATGAAGCCGAAGCTGCGGCATTGAAAGGAGGCAAGAAGGTTATCGCCAAACTTGAACAACGCATTCGTGAGCTCGAGGGAGAACTTGATGGTGAACAACGCCGATTCCAAGAAGCGAACAAGAACTTGACCAAAGAAGAGCGTAGAATGAGGGAGTTGCAATTCCAAGTGGATGAGGACAAGAAGAACTTTGAGAGATTGCAAGATTTGATTGATAAGCTTCAGGGAAAATTGAAATCACAGAAAAGACAATTGGAGGAAGCGGTATGCAAAATTTTCATAAATTTTGTCATAAATGAAGTAACCAAAATTTTGATACCCTATATATTAAAATTTTGGATAATTCAGAACCGATTTTTTACAATATAATCATCTCCATTTTAGGAAGAGATCGCTAACACCAACCTTCAAAAATACAAACAACTTGCGCACCAACTCGACGACGCTGAAGAACGAGCTGATGTCGCCGAGAACTCGCTCTCGAAGATGCGCTCCAAGAGCCGCTCAGCTATCTCCGCCGCTCCTGGACTTCAATCTTCACAATCAGCGGCTGTAATCCGCTCACGCTCTCGCGGCAATGTCTCCTTTGAAGATTTTTAAAATCAATTTTGCATATAATAATCAAAATTTGTTGTAATCGTTTACTATTTGCTAGTCGTTTATAAATTTTTTATAAAATAGCTTTAAAAAATAAGAAATTAGACAATTTTGTAATATGAATTTTTTTAAATTTTGCAGTGATGCTAATTTTTTTAAATAAAGTATGCTTGCTTTTATTGAACAAGATAATTTGAATATTGTGTTAAAAAAGACATAGTGACATGTCATGACATATGGCATTGTTTATCACTGAAATTTTTATAGAAAAATAAAATCGAGTCAATTTTAAAGGTGAGCGCAAACTATAGAAGTGCCACATATTACAATAGCATATCCGAGGGGACCCCTCCAGTGATGCGCGATATCATATCCTAACGGTACCAAAAGCATGGTACCGTTTGCAAACATACTTTCATACCGGTACCCTTTTCCAAGAATACTAAAAATATGCGGAAATAGGCTCAAAACTTTAAAAATTTCTTTCAACAATTCTTATTTTTAACCAAATCCATTATTATTTCTTACAAAAATGTAAAATTGAATAAAAAAAAAGAAATTTTTAATGAAAAAATTAAAATTTTTTGGTAACGGTACCGTTTGTAAATGGTACTTTGGTACCGATACCCTTAATTTTAAAATCTTGGTACTGGTACCGTTTAATCTTGGAAAGCCGGCTTTGGTACCGGTACCGATTGATTCTAAAGGTACTTGCACATCACTGATCCCCCGGAAATCGAAAAAATACAGAGTGGTTCAATAAAAAGTGGAATTTTATTTTTACATGAATTTGGGGCCCGAAAATTTTTTTCTAAAAATGACTCCTCCAGGGATAATTTTATGCGTAGAATCGATTGCGCGCATCCCCGAAGCACGAAAACGCTTCCCAGACCCCTATGGGATGGGGTTGGAATTTCAAAGATTTCGCCATAAAAACCATGTTTCGCAAAATTGCAATTTTTTGGGCCACCCTGTACTATTTGGTCCCTTTACCCCATGATTTTGCCCAAAATGTTGTAAAGAAAAAATTTGTTAAAACCCCAGTCTTTTACTTCCATATTTTACCTATTTCTAAACCTTTTTTTTGACAAATTTCATGATATAGCAATCAGACAAGGCAATTTATAAAAGTACGACTGCTCCGAACACGCCGAACGGAGCCCCGAACAATACAAAGGGTCCAAATTAGGCCTAAGCCTAGGCTTAAGCTTAGGTTTAGGCCTAGGGTTAGTCTAATTAGGACCCGTTTGGCGTATTCGGTGCCCCGTTCGGCGCAGTCGTACTTTTACAAATTGCCATCAGACAAAGCTTTTCTCTTCCCTTTCAAACTAATCTGTGTACTAAAAAGAAAATTTGAACACGATAGCTTGTTTGTCAATATTAATGAACTCGGCTAAAGCTGCGTGGTAAAAGGAAGAGAAAAATTTTTGGCCGGAAAAGGCAAATTATCAATCGAGTTTATTCATTTTGACGCTATTTTCTGCTCAGAAAATTTCATGATTTTTTCGATCGAATCTAATCAGATGGAGCTCCGAAATATTGGAGAATTTGTTCAAAAAAAAAAACTGGGCCTCAGCATTCAAAAAATATCCGATAATTTTTTTAAATTGAATTTTTTAGGATAAATAAAATTTTGCTTTTCAATTTTTCTTATTTTTATGCATAAAGATTTTTTCATAGAAAAAATTGTTGACTCATCTGTACGTAAGCAAACTCTTCACAAAAACCTTTGTGTACATTGATTTGTTCGTATGTATTGTGCTTAATGTGTTGTCTAACTAAAACAGCCACACCTTTTTTCATTTAGCTTTTTTTGATGAGCAAAAAAAAGGGTTCAAAAGGTCACTATGGAATATCACACGCGAATCGTTGGCTTTTTCTTATCAGTTTTTAGAATATTTTTTTAAAGAAAATATCAAATTTTTACATATTTTCGAAAAAATGGTAGGAATTATTCAAAAAATATTTTTAGCTTAGTCATCGGTTTAGAGACAAAAATGCGTCAAACAGGTCTAAAAATTTCAAATTTTGTCGAATATTTGAATTTGTTAAATTTATTTTTTCGCTAAATTAAAAAAAATAAGCCGTGAAAATTTGCTCTTCATAAAAAGAACGTAAAAAAATTTTGAACGCACAATCGTTAAGGCTGCTCGCTAATTGTCTCGAACAGGTGTTCGATACTCTAAATGTCTCAAATTCGAAACTCTGTGTATCGAACAGAGGTCGAAGTTAGGCCCGTACCTGATCCCAAGCACGGACGTTCTTCATCCGGGCTTGAGCCCGTTAATCCCGGACCACGGGCCGGAAAAAAGTAGACATTTCACCAAAAAATTTCGCTACAAACATGTTTCGCAAATTTTTTAATGCACTCATGCATTTCTATTGCGATAAATGTTCAAAAATTTTTGGTGAAATGCCTAACTTTGAATTTGGTAAAATGTCTAAACCCCGTTTATTTTTATAAATTTGTAAATCTGAATCCAAATATTCTATTCTTTGCGTTAATTTTCAATTTTCCTATTTAAAATTTGCGTTTAGCATGCCAAGAAATTTTTAATGGTCTTCATGAGGAAAAAGCGTGTTAAGTTTGCTGTAGAGTTAGTGGTGTCACGCTTAACCGATGTGCCTCTGCTCAATGCCATACTTTTCGCGAAAGTCCGTCTTATGGATGGTGGAACTTTTGAGGATTTTACGAAACGTGGCCAAGTCACGAATTTTACTGTGGTATTGGAGAGCAAATTCGAATTTATTTGTCGGGTTCCTGCAGATATACATACTGGAGAGTTGGAAGAGTGTCGATGTAAAATTTCTGTTAGAAAGGTAATCGAAAAAATTCAAATTTTGGAGCCTTTTTTAATTTTAATGCAAAATTTTTTCGATTGCCTAATTAGAAAATTTTTAGGAGGATCGAGGAGGCCGAACAGCAACAAAATTGGGTTATGTGATAGTGAATTTGTCGGAGTTTGCGGCATCTGGTGTTAATGGAATTTCTAAGTCTTATTTATTGGATGGCTATAGTGGAAAAAATCGGCAGGATAATTCTCGGGTTCATATTCAAGTCAAGATGACGCCTCAGGGTTCTGACCCTTTGTTTAAAGTGTATGTGTTGCTTGGATTGGCGGTGTTAGGATGCGCTCAGACACACAATAGAGCTGGGAAATCATAAAAACGAACCGAAACCGCATGTTTGAAAAACCGATTAAAAAAACGAAACCAAAAGAAAAAACCGAAGTTTAAAAAACGGATCAATTCAACGACTTTGTTCGGTTTTTTAAAAAAGATGTGCACCAAAAATGTCCAAAAATTTTCCATTATTTCAACAAAAATCGAAATTTTCGGAGCATTACAGCTTAAAAACGGCCGTTTTCGAAAAAATTTCGCGCTTGCTGAAAAAAATAAAAAATTGATTTGAGCCTAATTTTTGGCTCAAGTGATTAAGAATCCATCCATTTTTCAGCTTCAAAAAATTTTTGGCCACATAACGCTGCTAAACTTTTAAGTAGCCACCTAAATTTTTAAACTTTAGGCCTTTTTCGATAATAAACTCCCTAGAAGAAGCCCAATTAAACCCAGCTGATAGGAAAGCTCCGGCTTCTACCCCTGTTACTTCCAGATTGGATGATGTGAATGGAGATTCCACTCCAACTCCATTAGGTAGAATATTTAAAAAATTTTCGGTGCCATAAACGATTTTTGACCCAATTTTGATTTCAAAAATAGGGTTTTTGACTAAAAATTTCGTTAAAATTTAATTTTTCGAAATTTTCAGGTGAAATTGATGAAAAACCTCTGCCTTCCATAACGGCACCTTCAACTTCGAATATGCAAATTTCCAATTCCTATATGGATAGAGCCAGCTGGCATGGTGGAACTACACCCGTTGAACCGAATTCAATATCGAATGTTTTGGAGAGGCGTCTTACGGGCACCTCGGCCACTTCTCTAATCCATGCGAATCGGAGAATGAGCGATGATAGAATCGGTGCCATGCTTAGTCGGGTCCAGAAAACGAGGAGAGACGCTGAAGGTGATTGAAAAATTAAATTTTGATTCTAATTTATGATTTTTGAGCTCAAAAATGTGGAAAATTGGGGTTTCTAGGATAAAAAAATCAATTTATGCACACAAAAATTGTTTAAAAATTTTTTTATAAAAGTTATTTTTAAATTTTGAAGCAAAAATTTCATTTTTTAAATTTTTAATTCAATTTGATTTTTGGAGCCAAAAATTCGATCGTTTAAATTTTTTAAGGCCAAAAATTGATATTTTAATTTTTTTAAAGCCAAAAAATCGATTTTTTGAATTTAATGGACTCAAAATTATTCAAAATCAATTTTTTTAAACTAATTTTTAGGAGTGATAGAAGAAGTCCTAGCTGAAGCAACATTCGATACCCAGCTGCCAGAAGAAAGAAAAGGCCTCGCCCTATTTGTATCAAAAGATGGAGAGGCCGTATTAGGACAGACCACCTTGAATTCCACCACCGATACCTACGAGAAAACCTTAGGTGACTCAACATTGAATGGTTGAATAGTTCATGTATATTATATAGGATTTATGTGTGATAAACTTTGCATATTATATTTGTTTATTATGTTCTGGTCTTTAGTAATAATTTCTGTGCCCGTTGACATTTTTGTCTGAATAATAAATTTTTTGTTTCATTTTTATATGGTTCAAATTTTCTGTAGATGTCATTTTTGTCAAAATTTGAATAAAAAATCTATTTTTTCTGGTCAAAAATGGGTCCAAAACTAACATCGAATCAAAAACCATTTTCATACCCTTTTGCCTACAAATTGAGTAAAAAATCGATTTTTTTTGTTGCTCAAATGGGATAACAAATTGACAAAATATCATTTTTTACTGACATTCTTGCTAAATAAATGGTTGTACTGTATTTTATAATTTTTGTTCAAATTTCATGCAAATAAATGTAATACCGTAGTCATTCAACTGTGATATGGATATCTGGGTTAGTAACATACACAAAATCAGTACTATTTTATAATGCCGACAGCCTAATGGGGTCAAAAATTCCACACTAATTTTTTTGAAAATTTACATTTACTCAAGAAATAATATAACCATAGATACAAAAGTAAAATAAAAAAATTAATCATCAAGTCTAGAACGAGCACTAATATTGGTTTTTCTCTTTTTGAACTCGATTACTTTTGGCTTCTTATCCTTTTTGACCGGTGCCACTTTTTCGGCGAAGGCAATATCTGACTCCTCAATTTCTGGATACAATTCTTTTTCTTCTTGAACAATTTTCGCCTCTTCTGGCAGGTCGTCCAACACCACTTTTTTCGGCTCTTCTTTTTTCTGGACGGGGACCCAAGGGCCTAAAAAAATTTAAGAGCAAAAATCGATTTTTGGCATAAAATGCCACCAAAAATCAATTTTTGAATCCAAATTCACACCTAAAATTGTGGATGCCTTAGCTGGCCTGCGTTGTTCCACTGTCTCTTTGACCATAATTAAATCTGGTTTAATATCCTCTTGTTCTGACTTGACATGTGTGGTTTGGGAAGTAGAAAATTCGGGAGGCTCGTTTTTTGGTTGCTTTAAGTCAATGGTAATTTTTGGAGTTTTTGAATCCCAACGTGATTTTTTGGTTCGTGGAATTTCAGATGGAAGTGGGAGCTCTTCGGGTACAACAGATTCTAAAAAATTGTATGATAAAATTTAAAAAATTAAACGCATATTTTTGAGTTCAAAAATTCAATTTTTCCAGATTGTTGAACTCAAAAATCGATCTTTATATAAATTGGGTTAAAAAAATACACCTGAAGCCGCATTTTTCGAAGATACAGCATAACTAGACGAAGAATATCCAGTCACTCCACCAGCATACGATGAAGTTGCCTGGGCTAAATTTTGAGCCTCCGCCGAGCCATATTTGGAGACAAATTCGTCTGCGGTGTAATAAATAGGTTGGTTGTATGCCTCTGCAGCGGCTATCTCGGCTTCCGTACCAACTCCATATTTTTTCGCAATTTTCGCATATTTCTCATTGTACTCAGCGGTGGTAAAATATCGATCGGGTGCGTCCCAGCTGGTTTCTAAAAATTGAATTTTTAGACATAGGGAAACATATCACTGAAGATTTGGCAATCTCAATAATTGATTTTTAATCCATTTTTAATTTTTTTAAATGTATGGTAGTAAACGCTTTTTGAAAAAATTGAAATTATTTCAAAAATTATAAACTACCTATTGTTTAATTTTGATCTTAATGCTGAGAAGAGCTTATGCAAAAAACCCTTCCCTGACGAGAAGATCAATTTTTACTCCTGCAAAAAAAATTGGCTGCAAAATTTAAAAATTGAAATTTTTGTCCCTGAAAGTTTGTATACAATCGAATATTGTCTCAATAATTAAAAAATAGTTAAATTTTAGCTCAAAAATCAATTTTTGGCCGTTTTTGGAGCTCTATTAGAGTAAGGAAAAACAATAAAAATCATTCGGTTCCGGTATTTTTTTATCTTTCGGTTTTTTCGGTATTTTTTCATTTTTTAAACAAAATTTTCACGAATTTTTTTGAAATTTGTCGTTTTCAAGATGAAAATGATCAGAAATCATGTTTAGGTAAAAAAAATGATGCTATTTAGATTTAAAAATTGAAATTCTGGATATTTTAAGAGAAAATATTTTGGTCGGTTTTTCAAACATGAGGTTTCGGTTCGGGTTTCCAACTCTAAGCTCCACCACTCTAGACAATCTACAACCTCCAGTATAAATATTCCACCAATACACTTGACCAAATTCCGTTTCAGCTTTGACCCATTGAATTTGGTCCTCTTCCGGTTCTTCATCGGCCCAAAACGCCGATCTTTTGGCCGTCTTTTTTAGCTCCTTCAGCTGTCTTTTCTGCTCTTTTAGAGCTTCTTTTGCCACAGTATAATCGTTCGTTTTTGGAGGCTTGTACGCAGGGAGTACTAAAAAATCGGATTTTATTTTTTCCTTCTCACTCCACACTTACCAGGTCCGGTTGGTTTCGCGCTACTCCGAGATGCTGGCGCTTCTTGACCATTCATCGCAGCAGCAGCAGCTTGTTCCATTTGTGACAAGACAATGCGCAGATCAAGTTTCTTAAAAAATAGTTTATGCCAAAAAAGAAGAGTTGAAATACCCCCCCCCTTTTCCAGCCAATTTTTTTCACAAAAATTTTTTTTGATTAAAATGCAAAAAATTAGATGTTTGAGCAAAAAATTTTTTAGAGCGAGAAAGACTAAATTCCAGTGCCGTACCGAGGTACATGCACCCCTCCCTCAGGGCTAAAAAAGTTTAAAAAATCCAAAGGGTCTTCCCTTATGTTTTTGACCAAAAAAATCGACAACTAGTGTCGGGTTCTTGTAACCCCCTCATGAAAAAATTCTGGGCACTGCTAAATCTCCTTACCTCACGCTCTTCTTTCTTAGATTTTATAGAAATTTCCCGGATGCGGTTTTGTATCCCAGCTTTGTGCCGATCCCCACGTTCATGAAACTCAATGCTGACTTTATTGTCGGGGAACCAACATTTACATATTTCACAAAATTTCTTGCCCGTAGATTTCCAAACATCCGTCATCTTTTATCTAAAGAGGAAAAAGAATAATATTTTTATTGGAAAAATGTACAGGGTCCCAATAAAAATGGCACTTTTGCAATTTTATAATTTACCAAAATAACCCTATAGGTGGTTTTTCTATAAAAGAAATCGATTAGCGTATTGCCGGGCTTTGAAATAGCTTCCATGACCTTGTATTAGCCTACTTTCGCTTCAATACACACATCTCTTCCCTGAATCAGGTTCAGTGAAGCCTTTTTAAGGTTCGATTATGCACGCAAACGATTCCTCGCATAGAAAAACCTTCTATCGAGTTATTTTGTTGAAAATTAAAAAACTTGAAATAATTTGAAAAAATTGCTCAAAAATCGCAAAAGTGCCATTTTTATTGGGCATTATGTATAAATAAAAACTTGGTTTAACAGCCCATAGAAAACACAAAAATGAATAAAATTTTTTATTAGATTAAACGAACAAACAAAATTATTAGACTAAACGAACAAACACAAATTAGGCATTTGGATTTTTCCCATGGATAAATTATATTTTTGTGTGTGAGATGAATTTTTGCCAGAAAAAAAGATTTCTGATCGATTCTGAGGATAAAATTCAAAATTCCGCTTTTTACATTTCAGAAGAATGGGAAAAATTTATGTGCCAAAATTACCAAGATTGACAAGTTTCAGGGGCCAATTGCGCATCTCGGAAAGTATCTTCTTGTATAAAAGTATGTCTGTCTGTGTGTGTCCGGATTAACTTTTGAAGGTGCGATCCTAACCCTTATCACGATATACCATTGTGAAGAGGACGAAAGTCTAAGACTTTTGACACCAAAATAGAAGGGGATACCCCACTGGAAAAATTAGAAAAATGATTTTTAATTTTCACGTTATAAACGTGTCACACCAAATAGTATGTCTGAGACAGACTAATACGTGTTACCCAGACTAATTCGTTTTATGCGAATTTCAAGAGGGCTATATAAAGACGTGGATGGAAGCTCGGAGTGCTGTTTGGAACGCCCGGAAGCGAGGCCGAGCGCAGCAGAGCTTGGTCTCCAGTTTATATTTAAAATTCGCATAATTCCTTCCACTGGCGTAGATAGGGGGACCAGGGGCTCCGACTCCCGAAATCACAACCTAGCTACGCTCCTAATTCCTTCTTACTTTCCACTTTCCGAGGTGCGCACTTGGCCCCAGGCATAAAAATAGCTAAAATCAACTTCTTTGTTTCTAGCCATTTTTGGTGTAAAAATTTTTTAAAGATTTTGAACAGATGCCAAAAAACTTGAGCACGAATAAATCCTATCACCATGCATATAAAAAACCAGAAAGAAAAAATAAATGCAAACATTAATAAGTTAGAAAGAAATAAATTACAAGAAAAATGTATAGTCCATTTTTTCGTTAAAGATTTTTTTCTGCTACAAAATTTTCCCGATTGAATCAGGAGTAATTATTTACGAATTTTGGCACATCAAATGAATTTTCCCAGTCTTTTCACATTCGAATTTTGGCTCTAGGAACTTCCACAACAAAAAAAGCGGAACTTCCACAACGAAAAAAGCTTTTTTGTTGTAAAAGTTCCTAGAGCCCGAATTTTGGCATGCGAATTTTCACAAAACGAATTTTCGCATACGCATTTTGGCACATTCGCTCTAAAAACACCACTGCGTCAGATGTTTTTTATGCATTTCTGAAACTCATTTTCATTTTAAACTGATTTATTGCAAGAAATCACGCTTACATCAGCATGAAAAGCATCTACGCAGTGGTGTTTTTAGAGCGAATGTGTCAAAATTCGTTTTGCGAAAAATCTGTGGGAAAAATTCATATGCGAAAAATCATAGAGCCGTGATTGGTCGAGCATTACAAAACACAAAATTTTGTTGAAAAATCAATTTTTAGTGAGAAAAAACGAATGATTCAAATGCATCGTTTTAGGAGGACTCAATTTTTTCTATCACAGAAAAAGTGTCATAGGAAGGAAACAAGTTAGATTGTACAAACAACATTTTTAAGTTTACAACAATAAAATTAAAGTGGATCATAATGTTCAACATCATCCGCATCGGGAGCATCTTCTTTCAATAAATCTACATTCTTCTTTGATAAACTTTTTGACGAAACTTTTTTCTTTTTCTTGAGCTTTTTCTCTGCTTCTTCTGATTCATCTTGAACTTTTTTCGTCGTTTTTGGCTTTCGGGGTTTTTTGACTGTTGTTTCTTCCTTGGGGCTAGATTTGAGTTTTTTCGAAGTTGAACTGGCAGGCTAAAAATTGAAATTTGTTGCACAAAAATTCATACTTAAACTACATGTGGTTAGGTCTTAAATTTCTAGCTCGTTATTACAACCTGTTTTCTTTTTTTTCCGATCCAAGCAAACAAAATTAACACTACTTCAATCATACAACTAAAAAGGACAATCGAAATGAGAGACCAGCTGCGAGATTAGTCAATGGCTGCTCGCAGCCATCTTGTTCTCTGCCCGCTCATATAGCCTTTTTTGCTCTCCTCTTTCATCGGTTCCGTAGTCTAGCGGTTAGGACTCTGGACTTTGAATCCAGCAACGGGAGTTCGATTCTCCCCGGAACCTATAAC
>JAQGCP010000925.1:0-14118 GCA_034699885.1 Acrobeloides thornei | reverse complement strand
TGCCATATCTCCACAGAGACCCCCACTCTTATTGGGTATATGGGGTATATTCGTGTTCTACACACCAAGTCCTACAAATATATAGCGCTATCGACATTTTGCCCGGCGGCGGTGATATGTCGCAACAAAATCTTTATATGCTCTATGCCGTTCTGATGCGTTATGAGATTTTGGGTGAGGGCTCAGAGTCATAACGCATCGAAGTAACAACTCTTAAGACCTTATGCATGTATGGTCACAGGGGACCCCACCCCATAGCTGTACAAAGAGGGGCGTACTAGCCCCTAAATACGACGTGGTCCTTTAAAAATTTTCGGCAAAACGACGAAATGGGGGAAATACAGTACACCCCCTCCACTTGTTCAGCTATGACCCCTAGTGAGGGGGGGGGCTGTACACGTGTGATACATTGAACAATGTCGTGCGTAGGATTTTAATAATAGAGAGAAAATTTTGAAAGCCTTTTTATACCCAAAAATTTGTTTAATTGCATTTTTTACTTTTTTGAGAGCTGCATGCAAAAAGCATTTTTTAAATCAATTTTTTTAACGTCTTTTTTTATTTTTAACTATAAGTTCTTAATTCTATACTTTTTTTCTATCTCATTTTTATGCAAAATTCGTGTTATTGCCAGCAAACAGAGATTGAACTTCTGACTCCGGACCTTTAACACTATTATCAATTTTCAGTGATAAAAATTTTTCACTTCAGCAAAAAACCAACATAAAATTTTTCAAAGGATCCAAAAATAAAGTTTTCAAGATTATTCCAAAATGATCAGAAATTTTTCGCCATAGCCCAAAACGGTGGAACAACTCATTTTTGGACAAAAAGAATGAATTTAAAATAGGTTTTGGAGGCTTGAAATGCTAAAAAATACCGACAAATCATCATTTTTCCAACATAAATTGGCTTGTAGCCAGTAAATTTATGTTCAAACATACCAAACCCAATATGCAAAAATTATCCTGGAAATATGGGCTATATGGATTGTTAGGTCATTGTGGATGAATAGGCCTGCAACATGGTTTAACATGTCAATTTTTGTCAAAAACTCGGTCAAAAAATCAGGGTATGTCGCAAAGATGTGCGACTAACTTTTTTCCTACTCGAAAAAGAGGTCTTGTGATGTTCACGAAAGTTGTAGCACGGGAGCTCAGCTTTTCACCAAAACCAAGTCTCAAGCATTTGGATTTCCGAGATATTTCCATTTTACAATTTTCAACATGACACAAAGTTCAAAGGCCACTTTTTTTCAGCATAGCTGGAAATAGTCATATACACGAGGTCGTGATCGGTCTTCCGAGTGTTAAAAAGACCCATGACGGTCCCTACCAAAAATCCGAATTTTTCGCTAAAAATGTAGTTTTTTATTGTATAATTTTGAGAATCAGGCAAAAATTTTTTAGTAAAATTTTTAAGTAAGGCATTTTCAAGTTCAAAATGCAACGATTTTTGGTCAAAAATTAATGAAAAATATGCAAAATTCAATACAAAATTTTTTAATTTTTTAAACCATTTTTCGCTTAAAAATAACTTTTTTAACACAAAATTTTGTGCCTCCCCCCATCCGGCAACCCTAGCGCTGTTACTGAATGTCATATTTATTTTACAAACATATTTTACAAAAACTTATAAAGGCGTCACTTTTGTGTAAAACACATGTTTGAGCATGGCATTTTCAGAAGGATTGGAATTGGTCTTATGGTTCCGGATTTTTTATTACTATCAGCATAATTATTCTTTCAATACCTAAAAGAGAGCAATAAAGAAAAACACGTGTTACTTCTTATACTTATCATTAATAGCATCCAATTCATTGAATCTACTCAATCACCACAAGTATAAAACCCCATAAGAATAAGAAGCTAAATAGTTGATAAGAAATAACCGCATTTTTTCATATAATTCTGCTTTTTGCTTTTCTTTTTACAAATTAAAGCTATTCCTCGATAACCCAACACTCATCGAGTGTTGGATTATCGAGGAATAGGGGCTATCGAATTATAGGGGATATAAATTTTGTGTATTAGAGGCTATCCTTAAATTACGTTTGCAAAAAGTTGGATTTTGGACCCCCTACCGTTAGCATTTTTGCCCCCTTGGCGAGGACTTTTGCCCCCCCCCTTGTATTTTGAACGTAGTGATGTTTCAATTTTTTAGGAAAATGTTAAAATACTGTATTTTTGCGCTACTTCTACAAACAACATATGGTTGGTTTTTTAACTATCCTAATCCAGGAGAGTTTACATAGTAATTTTATTTTTAAAAATATTTTTGTAAAGAATTTGTTTCAGCGGAGAAGTTTGGCCATTACCTATGAATGTAACCACTTTTAATAACTTCACTCATAACATCAATCCGACAAGTTTTAAATTCACTACACAGTTGACTAATTGCGATATTCTTCAGCAAGCTTTTCAACGTTATCAAAAATGGACTTTTCCGGGAAACAAAACAGTAGGTGGTTTAAAAGTGGAGTAACATTTCGGGCGGGTTCTTGAAAAATTTTACATCAAAACAATTTTTTCTGAGCATTTTTGTACAATAGCGAAAAACTTTTTTCGAGAACCCGACGGAATTGTTGCTCCCCTTTAAAAAACTTGTTAGATGTAAAAAAATAAAAATTTAAAGGAAGAGTATTTTTTACGGCTCAATCACCAAAAAATCTTTGGATTTTTCAGCCAATTTTATCCTTACAAGAAAATTTTCAGAGATCGAGCTATAAAAATACCCCTTTCATTAATGTTTTTTTTAGAGTCTAAGTGCCCCTGTCTCCACAATCACTCTTGCTCAAATAAATGTTCAAGTAACCAAAGGTTGTGATCAAGGCTATCCACAAATGGGAATGGATGAGTCATGTAATATTACAATTTTTTATTTCACGTGTCTAAGTTTTTAGTCGACAATGCTTAAAAATTTTAATTTTTGCTTAAAAAATGGTCAAAATTTGAGAAATTTAGGACAAAAAATTCCGACTTTGCGTCTCACATAAGAAAACTTTAGATACGATTCAACTCAACCCTACTTCAACTTCAGCTACTCTTAAAGCCAATGAAATTTGGGGTGCTATTCGAGGCCTAGAAAGCTTCAGTCAACTTGTTTTTAAAGATTCGAATAATAACGTAAACGTTTTTTCTACTAACAAGGAATACTAGGCAACTGTCTGGGTCCAATTTTTTGGGAGGGATTAATTGTTCTATTTGCTGCAATTTTCAAAAAATCTTTAGCCTGTATTTAACAGACTATGTTGCTGATCAATAAAATTTAGAGACTAAGGATAGTTAAAAATTCTAGTTTTATGTCAAAACAACAACAATTTCGGATAGCCCAAGATTTCCACATCGAGGAATTATGCTTGATTCTTCCAGACATTATCTTTCAACAGGAATAATTAAGCAAAACCTTGTAAGTTTATATAAGGGACCCAAGTTTATGTGCAGTTTTTTTGGAATGGTTATATCTCGGCCAAAATAATTGATTTTCAAAAACAATTTTTCTAGCATTGAGGACAAGTCTTCTAGTTTTACATTCTTTTTACCGTATTGAAAAGCCGTCAATTTCGCTGAGATATGACCATTTTAGTGGAGTAGGGTCAAATTTCCATTGAAACATCCTTATTTTTAGGACATCATGGCCATAAACAAAATGAACGTTTTCCATTGGCATTTGACGGATAGTGACGGAGGCTTTTCATACGTATCGTCACGTTTTCCTGATTTGTCGGCCAAAGTAATTTTATCCAATCAAATTAAATTTCAAATTTAGGGTGCTTACACCCCAAAACATGTGTATACTCCAGCTCAAATCAAAGATGTTATTGACTATGCCCGATTAAGAGGGATTCGAGTTATTGCCGAGTTTGATACTCCCGGTAAGAGGTTGTTATGATCAAGGTTGGGATTCTTCCGGAAGAATCTTTTTTAACCGATTTCCAAGGTTGAAAATGACTTATAAAGGGGTAAAAACAGCTGAAAAAACCCTCTCACAACCCTCCCTTGACCTCGATCCACAATCCCTCCCGCAGGTGAAAACCTAGGGTTGCCGGGAATATTCCGGGCCCAACCCTGGTTACGATCTTTACGTAATCACTTAAGGGTGGGAGAGGCTGCCAAATGATTGCGCTTAAAAGAAAGTTTTTCCGTCTTTTTTATCTTATTTTTGCGCTGCAGGCAGAAATTTTTGTGCAAAAATCTACTTTGAGTCAAAAAATCCCCAAAAATGACGATCTCAGTCAAAAATATGCAAATAATGGACTTTATAGTAAATTTTACAAATTGAAATCTTAGGTCATATGACTTCTTGGGAATTTGGAAGACCCGGGCTTTTAGCAACATGCTATGATAAGCAAGGTAGAAATGATACGATTTTGAAGTATATTATTGATCCTACTGTTGATGCAAATTTGCAGTTTATTGGTCAATTTTTTGATGTATGATTTTTTGAGGGTTTCAAGGCTAACCCAAGGCAAGGGCGTAAATACCGGAGGGGGATAATCCCCTTCAGCTGAGACAAAAAATGAAAAAATCCTTTTGTCCAAAAGTTGAAAAATCTTTTCAAAAAATATATGGTTAACCCCTTATATTTTTCTTTTGTCGATAACCTAGATTCCCCTCTGTTGAAAATTTAAATTTACGCCCTTGGCCGAGGAATGCTAAAAAACTTTTTTGGTGACAAAAAATATTTGAATTTTTTAGGAGGCTCTCAACGTATTCCCTGACAATTATATGCATTTTGGAGGCGACGAAACTAGTACTTATCAACAAGAGTGTTGGTAAATAAAATTGCTTTTTCTATAGCTTTCTTTTAGGTTGGACAACCCTACAATCGCAGCATGGATGCAGCAACATGGCATGGGAAAAAATAACACAGCTTTGTTGGTTTATTATTTGTCAAAGTATGTAATGCTAGAGCAGTGGCGTAATTTCATTTGGGGAATGTGGGGAGGAGGGGACAAGGGGCGTAAATTCAAATTTTCTACGGGGGATCGGGTCAAGAAAATTTTTGTAGCAAAATTTGCTTGAAAATTTACGATTTTTGGTTTAAAAATGACCAAAAATTGCGAAATTTTGACCTAAAAATGGTCTAAAAATCATCTAAAATGCGCGAAAAAAGCTACTTTATACATTAACAATCTTTGAACCCTTCCAAATTACGACACAGAGGTACTAGCCAGGGCCGTAGCCAACAGGGGATGCAATGGCTATGCGAGAAAAAAATTTCAGGGGACAAAATCTCGAAATTGCTCGACCCCCGATTCCACCACCTTTTTACTCTATGTTTTAACTTTTTAGTCTTGTCAAACAGGTCCAAGCCTCCTCCAAAAAAAATGCTTCGATGATTTTTTGGCAGGAAGTTTTAGACCAAGGGGTCGCTGTAGGTTTCCATTTGTTATATTTCAAAAAAATTTCAGCCACCAAACTCTATTGCACATGTGTGGACGGGAGGAATGAATGATATGGCTTCCATGACTAGTAAAGGGCATTTAGCCATCTACTCATCATGCTGGTACGAACAAATTTTTTATATTGAGTAAAAAATTTTAGGTATGTAAACTATATTCAGTATAATCCCATTTGGCAGTCTTATTATAACTGCGATCCAGCGGGTTTCATCGGAACTGCTGCACAAAAGCAGTTAGTTTTAGGTGGAGAGGCTTGTATTTGGGGTGAATATGTTGATGGTACAAATCTTATACCTCGACTATGGTAGATTTTTTATTATAATCATATTGAAATGTTGATTTCAGGCCAAACGCTGGAGCTGCATCTGAAAGACTTTGGTCAGATGTGAGCCAAACTCAAGATGCTAACGCGGCATGGCCACGATTTCATGAGCACCGGTGTCGAATGCTGTCCCGAGGGTATCAAGTTCAACCCCCGAACGCTCCGGATTTCTGTCCAGATTATTGGGATCCACCTAGCTTTTTTTAAATATATCGACAAATGATAAAAAATTCTTTTGTTTCGAAATTATTGTTTACTATAAATTGCCCGTTTTATAATTCCAAAAAGTTGACGAAAAATGTAAACTCCGAAGTCAGCATTCGTGTAGATTAGGGGGTTCGATTGAGCTATTGGGCGATGAAAACGGATTTAAATTCAATTTTTGGCAAACTTTTGAAATGCGGGAGCAATCAAAAAAACAATCTGTAGTTATAAGGGGTATACCCCAAAGTTGTCGGCCACCAAGTCCTCACTATTTTGGGCTAAAAAATAGAAAATAGGCCGAAAAAATAATTTAGGGTCTTTTAGACAAGTTAGAGAATTCATAAAATCAACATAAAATCAGGTTTTTGATCTTCGAACAAGGTTAGAATGTAAGGGGTTCCGCGAATTGGCTCAAAATAACTTTCAAAAACTTTCCCATGCGTTAATCTCACTAAATAAAGTCAAATTAAATGGCAGTTGAACCATTTAACACTTCGTCATTCTAGGTTCGAACTTTCAAGGGCGGTATCTCACTTCACCCACTGTACAGTTCACCCACCAAGGACACTGCACCCACTAGAAACTTCATCCACCATGGTCAGATTATCCACCATGGACATTTCACCTACAATAGACACTTCACCCACTGCACAGTTCATCTACCATAAACACTTTACCCACCGGACAGTTCATCCACCATAGACACTTCACACAATTTTTACAAAAAAAGTAATGTAGGTTTCTATTTTTGGTGGGTGAAGTGTCTATGGTGGATGAACTGTCCAGTAGGTGAAGTGTCTATGGGGAGCAAAGTGTCCAGTGGGTGAAGTGAGATACCGCCATTTTTAGTTGTCAAAATTTTTAGTACCAAAACTTTTTCTGAACCCACCTAGCATAAAGTCGAAATTTTAGAGGGGATCCTTTAGGGTATGTTGGCAACGCTAGTTATATCTCCAAAAATTTATTTGGATATTAATTCCGAATTTTTAGGAGTGAAATCAATTGTGGTGGCTATAATGTTTTCCAAAGCAGATGTGGTATATGATAGTGATATGATATCAGCGGCAAAAATTCGGGATGCGATATCATCTTTGGGGTATCCGTCTAAAATTTTGGTGGATACCATCGACGGGAACTCGAAGATCGATTTATTAGTGAGTGAGGAGAATGAAATTTGCATAATTGCAATTTTTAGATCGGTGGCATGACCTGTGCTTCTTGTGTAGGGAGGATAGAGAGTCATGTTATGTCACTACAAGGTGTTCAATCATGTAGTGTAGCGTTGACGACATCATCAGCGATGGTGGAATTTTCTCCCACTATTATTGGGCATAGAGATATTATTGAACAGATTCAGGACTTGGGCTATACCGCCGAGCTCGCCTCACATGAGAATCGACTCAAACAACTTGGCCACGCTGAGCAAATTTTAAAATGGAGAACCTCATTTTTAGTTTCACTGACTTTTGGAGTCCCGGTTATGATGGTGATGATATTTTTTCATTGGATTATCCACACACATATGCATCCAGAAAAGCAGACGCCTATTTTTGTGAAGGCTTTATCTTTGGACAATGCGATTTTGTTCTTGTTGGCTACTCCAGTTCAGGTGCACAAAAAAATCACATACAGCAAAAAAAATCATGGGAGGGGTGGGATCAAAGGGAAATTTTGTCTTTTTTAGATTTCTGGAACGGGGATAGGTGGTTCGTCCCCCCCCCCAAATGCGCCTGAGTCTGGCTACGCTACTGTGGGGAGGGGAGGCATGGAGAAAATTTTTGTTTTTCCGATTTCTGGGGAGTCGCCACTAGATATTCGACTGTGTCTAAAAATAGAAAAATTCGTATGTGCCCAAATACCATCAAAATTTATCCCTTTTAGTTCATTGGCGGGCACTATTTTTATGTCCAAAGTTGGAAAGCCATCAAACATCGGACCGTCAATATGGATGTCTTGATTGTCTTAGCCACTTCCGTTGCATACATTTATTCCGTTGTTGTGATGTTGATAGCCATTTTTCGAAGCTGGAATTTTAGCCCCATGACTTTTTTCGATGTACCTCCCATGTTGTTGGTATTTATTTCACTGGGTAGATGGATGGAATATAAAGCCAAGGTAAGTGGAAAATTTATGTTGGAAAAATATTTTTTCCAGGGTAAAACCTCCGAAGCACTCAGCAAATTGATGTCAATGCAAGCCAAAGTTGCAATTTTAGTGAAAAAAGACGAAAAGGGACATATTGTTTCTGAAAGAGGGATTGATATTGAATTGGTTCAACGTGGTGATTTGATAAAAGTGTTACCAGGAGAGAAAATTGCTGTGGATGGAATAGTTGTTGAAGGAATCAGTTCTGCTGATGAGTCGTTTATAACTGGCGAGAGTATGCCCGTTGTTAAAAAACCAGGTGCTCAGATTTTTTACAAAAATTACATTTTTGAGTTCAATAATTGAGTTTTAGTAAAACAATATTCGAGCTTAAAATTAGATTTAATTCAATTTTTGAGCTAAAAATTGAGTTCAAAGCTGGTCGAAATAGGTCCCTGGTGGTAGCCCAAATGTGTTTCCTCTATTACCTCTAGGGGACACGGGGGTATAAATTTTACCCAAGATCATTTTTGAGCTCAAAATTCGGTTAAATAACAATTTTTTAAGGCAACCCAGTAGTCGGTGGCTCTGTGAATCAAACCGGGCTCCTTATAATCGAAGCCACTCGTGTTGGCCAGGATTCTACTTTGGCTCAAATTGTTCGGCTTGTTGAAGAGGCTCAGACTTCAAAGGTACCAATTTTGCTCATTGTTAAAAAAGTGCTGATTTTTTAAGGCACCGCTACAACAAACCGCAGACAAGCTAGCAGGATATTTTGTCCCAGGAATTATAACGTTGTCTATAATAACTTTGTTGGTGTGGATTAGAATTGGCTGTAATAGCAAGAAATTTATCCAGGTTCGATTATTGTGACGTGATTGGGAAGATTGTCCTTTCGATGTCCCCTAGAAGCTGAGTGACAGAAAAATGTCCCATACATATTCGGGAAAACCATAAGTGATCGAGAATGGACTCAAACCACGGCGGTTTTTTGTGCAAAAATTGAAGGAAATTCGAAATTTTAAAAGCGAGTCAGGCCTTTTCTCAGTTTTTAAAATTTCGAATTTTTGCCAAAAAATCTGCCGTGAAACCCGCAACATCTTGCATACCGGGCAAGTGTCCTATCACTGAACTACAAGGTCACTTGAATTTCGATTTGCCAAATTCTCTTATAAATATATGTTTCAAAGTCAAATTTTTAGCGAAAAATTGATTTAAAAAAAATATAATTTCGACTTTTTTACAGAACGATGTTCGCAACTGGGAAGAAATTTTACGTCAGGCATTTGAATATGCTATTACAGTGCTAGCTATAGCCTGCCCTTGTTCTTTGGGTTTGGCTACTCCAACGGCAATTATGGTCGGAACCGGTGTGGGCGCTAGGAATGGTATTTTGATCAAAGGTGGTGAGCCATTGGAAGTTGCTCAGAAGATTCGCACTGTAGTGTTCGACAAGACTGGTACGATAACCGAAGGAAAACCTAGAATAGTGAAAATCTTTACAACGCTACCACAACAACAACTGTCACTAAAAAATTTGTGCGCCATAGCTGGAACAGCTGAGTCAAATTCGGAGCACCCCATTGGAAATGCGATTGTTTTATTTGCTAAAGAAGTACAGATTTTTTTTCGCAATTTTATGCGTTCACATGTATTTGAATGCGACTAAAAGTCTGTTCACGAAAATTTTTTCTGAAATGGAAATTTGCGCAGCATCATTTGCGCATATACACTCGCGCAGCGATATTTGAGCACGGACATTTGCGCATGCAACATTTGTGCATTGTCATTTACGCATGCAACATTTGCGTTTTTAGAAAAAAAATTTTGAGCAAATTTTCACCAAATGTCGCTGCGCAGGTGTATATGCGCAAATATGTGTGCACAAGTGATGCCAACCCAAAAAACGGACTTCAAATTCGTGCTCAGTAACCCCAAAAATGGGGGGGGAGGTATACATTGGTTCCAAAGAAAAAGGAAAACTTTTTTCTGGGCCCTCCATTATATTGAACTAGGTCCGAAAGTCAATATATCGCCTCTTAATTGTTCTAGTGTCAAAACTAGGTGAGCAGCTATGTTTTCAGGACGTTTTTGAGTTTTTTTTATCAAAAAACAAAGGGATCCAAGTGGGCAAACACTGAAAACTTCAAACATTCGAATTTTTGTTTGGGATTTTTTTGAAATTGAACAATCCTTTAATTGTTTCTCAAATTTTTTATTTTCGAATCTAATAAATTCGATTTTTAGTACCTATCGAACGAAAGATGGGCTACTGTAAGCCAATTTCGAGTTTCTGCTGGAAATGGAATAGCTTGTGATGTTTCAAATGTGCCAAATGTAATTATTACTAATCTTTTCCATTTGGCACATTTGAAACATCATAAGATAATTATTAGGTTTCGAATCTACACCAAGACCATACTCAAGAATTTCTAACTAAAACATTTCCTCTACCAAGTTTCAACGTTGATGTTGTATCATTAACACAAGGTACATTTTCCGTGGAATTGTATAGAAAAAGTAGTGTAAAAAATGAACGTTGAATCTTCAAAATTACTAATATTTTTGTAATTTTATTTATTTTTTAACTAATCATGCCACTTGTAGAATGATACTCATTTTTGTATAATTTTAAATTTGTAACTATTTTTTCAGCCAGCATTACCGATTCTTATGAAAATTGGAATCACCTGGATTCATACTCTGCAGTTATTGGGAACGAGAAATGGCTGATCTCGAATGGAATTTCTATATCCCAACACGTTATCGAAGTTTTGTCTAAAGAGCGTCAAGTTGGAAATATTTCTATCCTCATTGCTATAAACAGTATATCCTTTTATCTCACGGCGGTTTTTTGCTAAAATTCGAAATTTTAATTGGTTAGGGGGGAGACTCCCCCCCCCTTTGGCCATATGTGATTCATTCTACTCGCCGAGCTGAGTCGAATGATATTACTCGTTTTTAAAATTTCGAATTTCCTCCAATTTTAGCAAAAAACCGCCGTCATATCATTAAAATTGTCAAAATTTTTACCCATTTTTAGACCAAGTTGCCGCTGTGGTGAGTATAGCCGACCAAGTAAAACCAGAAGCTGCACTCACAGTATGGTCCTTGCACAAAATGGGCATGCGTGTAGTGCTTTTAACTGGTGATAACGCCAAAACTGCTGAGGCGACTGCCAGGAAAGTTGGGATTAGAGAAGTGTATGCTGAAGTTCTACCGAATCAGAAGAAAGATAAAATTAAACAGCTACAGAGAAAAGGAGAAAAAGTAGCTATGGTTGGAGATGGTGTTAATGATAGTCCAGCACTGGTTACGGCAAATGTTGGGATAGCTATTGCGAACGGGTCGGATGTGGCTATTGAAAGTGCGGGAATAGTATTAGTCAAGGTATAGGTTTGAGACATGCCTAGCTGTATATATTACTTTTTTCAGAACTACCTCATCGACGTTGTAAGTGCAATATGCCTCTCAAAATCAACTATACGTCGAATTCGAATCAACTTATTTTTTGCCCTTATCTATAACTCGATCACACTCCCTATAGCTGCTGGCGTTTTTCAACCTATTCACATTACTATCCAACCTTGGATGGCTGCAGCAGCTATGGCCATGTCATCGGTCTCGGTTGTGACTTCCTCGCTGTTTCTAAAGAATTTTAGGTGTGCTCATGAAAATTTTTGTATTTCTAAAATCTGGCTTTTTAGAAAACCAACCGAACACCAACTCAAGACCCCGGAATTCAAAAATTTTATCAAAAAAGTTGAAGAAACTAAAGTATTTGTCTATAAAGGCTTGGAGGATACAGTTTACAGTAATATAAGCTCACCAGACAAATTCACGAATGCAAAATATGAGGGATGGAAACATAACCGGAGGTGGATTTTTATTCTTTTATTCCATAAAATCTAATTTTTAGGCAATTGTACTTCGATCAATCTTTTCCGCCTCTAATTTAAACTCAAAATGTAGTTTATACGTATTTGAAAATATTTGATCTTACGTGCGCTTCTGAGTGCTTCCTAGATACGCTCACTTTCGAGTGTCACTGTGTATAATCATGGGCAGCGTCGTAATTAGAGGGGGAGGGACTGTGGAAAATTCATCAAGCATGAAAATTTTTTAATTTTCCAGGAAAAGTGTAAATTTTTAAGAGATTTTTTCCCCTTTCCCCAAAATCCCCCGCAAATTTGGACCATAATTACGACGCTGCTCATGGGTATAATAACTATTGTTGTTTATTAGCATGTATAATTTTGGTGCTATTTTATTCGTCTTGACAAGTTATAAAAAATGCTGTATTTATTTTTTCTAAATGTTCAAGGAGTTTGAATTATTTTCTTCTCAATATAATTTATAAAAAATCATAATAAATTCGATTAACTTTTTAAAATGTAGCTTTGATCAAACAAAATGTTGTTTAGATGTTGATTAACACACGTGGCTCCCAGGTACGCATGGAAGGCAAAATTGTTTTCCGTTTGCGTCGATCCCACATTGACGCTTCTCTCGGAGTTTCAATTCAGGCAACAAACTTGGTGTATCATCACTATTACTAGTAAGAAAAAAGTGAATACAATTAAAATAATTTAAAAAGCTTACTCTAATTTATTGTTAGATTCAGCAAAGACTAAAAAGATAAACGAAATAAAAAGAATAGCAAAGTAAAGTTTCATTTGTAAAAATATTGGAAAATAATTGGGAGACTAACTTATTGTTACACTTTTTGAGAATTACCAATTTTAGTCTCAATTTATAGCCTTAGAAGTATACTTTTGATACTCTGAACAGGTTTCAAGAAAAAATTCTCGAGCGTTTTCGATGGAAATTTTGTTGTTGTTCAAAAGATGTTATCACAAAATTAATTCAAAACGACAAAAAGGAAGCAGTTTTTTTAAAGACCATAGAGTATTATTAATTTAGATGGTAGACCAATAAATCATGGCGCTGAAATTTGCTCATAACTTTTTTATTTTGAGTTCATTTTTGCTAAAGCCTGTTTTTTCGCAAATACCGAGTTGCGAATTTTTTAAACCCCATTCCGAAGGCGTAGGTTCAAATCCGGGTGGCGAAAATTTCTTTTTATCTCATTTTGTATGTTGCAAAGATGTCAAGAAAACTATTTTTTAGAAAATAAATTTTTTAAGCTCAAGATAATCAAAAACGGATGAAAACTGTCGGAGGAGAGCATTTTGAAACTGTTTCTTCTTTCTAGAGATTATAAAGCCATTCATATAGAGACTGACCAAGAATATGAAGATATCCCAAAAATTTGTATTATCTAAGAATTTTACAGGGTATCTAAAAAAAAGTAGAATTTTGAAATTTTTTGGGGTCAATTTTTCAAACCATTTTAACATTTTTTGGCCATTTGAAGGGGGTTTATGGGTAAAAAAATTTTTGGACGTCGGATTCATGTTTTTCAGCTATTTTTACCCCTAGAAATGACATTTTTAGAAAAAAAAATTTTCGAAAAATTGACCCCAAAAATTTCAAAATTCTACTTTTTTTGGGACACTTTGTATTGAATAAAAGAAGATTTTAATCCGATTAAAATATAAACAAATCAAACACCAAAAATACATTTTCTATACATTTTTGACAAAAATCTTCTATATGGCCCAATAAACCATATAATAATAACAAAGTTAATGGGAGTTTGCAAAGGCATTGGTGCTATTATAGTCATTCCAATAACAGGGTTCTTCAGTAACAAAAAAGTGCACAGTAGTACCAAAATATTAGGAACGCATTCACATATGGCATAGACAAGAGTTGTTGATACAATGATCACTGTAAGACGTTTTTGCATTCTCAGAGTTTGCTTGGAAAGTCGTTTATAGTCATATTTGAAGGAACGTTGAATTTTTCGGTAAAGATATATGATGAGGACGAGTATCATATTAGAGTAGAAAAAATTTAGCAAGTTATACATAAGAGTCCAGAAATCTTCTATTAATAATGTGGATAACTAAAATTTTTGTGAAAATGACATTTAGGCTTTAGAACATGGCTTAGGCTTAAACGACCAGTCCAGTAATTTACAATCATATGAAAAAATGATATATTCGGAAAGATCATGAAAAATGGAGCATTTTTTGTT
>JAQGCP010000924.1:0-14120 GCA_034699885.1 Acrobeloides thornei | reverse complement strand
CCGCCTAGAAAAACCTAAGAATCGACGGTTTTCTCATAAAAATCCGAAAATGTTTGATTTTCGCTTCAATACACGCACTCCCATTCCCTGAATCAGGGTCAAGGAAGCATTTTCATGCTTCGGGAATGCGCGGAATCGATTTATCGCATAAAATTACCCGTAGGAACGTATCTTTATAAAAATTTTCAAAAAAAATTTTTTTCGAGATCCTGCCATGATTGTTACCCTCCTCCCTTTAAGAAATTTTTAGATAGACTTTTTCTTTCAACTTTTTATCCTGAGTAAAAAAAGTCTTTGACACCATATCAAAATTCCTTTTAGGAGCCGTGATCTGCTTTGTTCTTGCCATTCCGTTCTTTCATCCCGTTGTTGCTCATTCTGTTTTTGTGTTGCTTGAACGATCGTTTCATCCCGTTATTGTGTAAGCTTCGGAAATACAGTGTGTGTATTCATCGACCTCATGTAAATTTGGGAACTACTCTTAGATTGAGTAGACAAAGTTTATAAGAAATTTTTATTAAAAGCCATATCTTATTAAAATTTACAATAGAACATGTTTATAAAAGCTGCCAGAAAATTAGTCAAATTAACAAACGAACAAAAAATATTTTTAAAGCTTTATTTTGCATAATTTTGAATTGGTGCCAATAATTTCAAAATTCAAAAAAAATTTTGATGCGATCCGTGTACTTTTGGTCCCGGGCTAAGGCTGCGTTCAAGCATGTCAAAAAAGTCGTCGAAAAATCGAAACATTTTTTGACAACTTTTCTACAACTTTTTTGGCATGCTTGAACGCAGCCTAATGGACAGGGGGACTCGGTGGATGTAGGAGATTTGAGTACCCATGGCTCAAAAATTGAGCCTTTGTCGGAACCTGGTTGAAATTGCTCCACGTTTGCAAAATTTTAAAAGGTTGATTTTTTGTGGGTTTTTGGATTGTTTGGGAAAGAAAGTGTTGAGGAGGTTTTTTGGGAGATGGTGGGGGGGGGGGGGAGGAGTTGGTTTTTTAGAGGAGGAAGTGCTGAAGTTTTTTAAGGAAAGTGGGCTTTTTGAGGAGAAAGTTGTTATGTATTTCCCACTCGTGGTTGGATATATACCCATCAAAACTATGCTTATACATATAATAAAATGCACATATCCCTGTGAACATTATATAGAATAAACTCCAAAAATGCTGTAAAAAAAGAAATTTTACAAATTAATTTTTTTTAGATACAGATTTAAAAATTAATCGTTTCAACAATTCTAAAAAATGCTAGAAATAATGACAAAAAATATTGGGTTAATCGAAAAGCGCAAACTTTTTAGCTCATTTTCGATTATTTCAAACTTTTTATTTTTCAATTAAATAACTTTTTTCTTAAAAAATACTCTTTAATAAGTTCGAAAATATTGTTAGACAAAAAAGAAAATTTTGTAAAATTTTTCTTTTTTCTAACATCATCTTCGAACTTATTAAAGGGAATTTTTTTATAGAAAAAGGTGTTTGGTTGATAGAAAATCAAGAGCATATTTGAAATAATCAAAAACGTTTTTGAATTCAATAAGATCTGCTATCGTTTGAATTAACCCAATAATATGAGCTCTGTGAAGGTATACAAATCATAGGACACAATAAGACAATGTATAATTGAAATTTTTATATAGACTTTCATTGCTATGGGCTTAATGCGTCAAAAATGGTGAAAAAAATATGACTAAAAATCCAAATTTTTTATTCATTTTGTAAAGCTAAGAGTTTTTTTGTAGAGGGAGAAGAGGCAGTTGAAAGAAGAAAGTTGTATTGATTGCCTAAAATTTAAATATTTTAATAAAAAATGTTAACATTGATTAAAAAATCATAATCGCTCGATAGAATTTAGGGGGATGTGAATAGGGTTGCATTTTTGACCGGTCTAGTAACGTCAATCGACCAATCAGCAAAAGGTCATTTCACTAAGTTTTTGCTCTGTGATAAGTTCAGATTTATATTCGCGGAGATAGACCAGTTTTAAGTTGGTTGGGTTCAAAAACTCTAAATCTAAAATTAGCGAAATTGACCAGAATTTATACATATTCGAAAAATTCATATAAAAATGGAGCATTTTTGTTTTTACAGTAAATTCTGAATCGTTATCCTTGTCGAGATAATTGCGTTTGAAGTTGGAATTGGTTTTGAATTTGAATTTCCCGCCAAAACCCTGATTTTCAATTTTGGCGGGAAATTCAAATTCTAAACCAATTCCAAAAAATAGCCAACTTCAAACGCGATTATCTCGACAACGATAACGATTCAGAATTTACTGTAAAAACAAAAAATGCTTCATTTTCATGAATTTTCCGAATATATATAAATTATGACCAATTTCGCTAATTTTAGATTTAGAGTTTTTGAACCCAACTAACTTAAAATTGGTCTATCTCCGCGAATATAAATCTGATTCCGGCGATCGACCACTTTTGAAAAGCTCTAAAAACTGAGCTATCGGGAAGCCAGCTACGATCTAATCTTGCAGAAATATGGGTCAATCTTTGTATTATAGGGGTCAAATTTTTGACGTAATTTTTCAAAGATGGCATCATAACTCCTCCCGGACATCGAATTCATCACATAGTGTCTATATAAAGTTTGCAGCCTCAGATTTAAGCGGTAATATAGATTTTTTCCAAAACATTATTTTTTGAAACATAAGAACTTAGCTTCTAAAAACAATCGATCAAAATTCGCATTATTTCACTACCCTCTTCGCTCATTACACCATTCCATGACAGTCAATAAATTTACAAAATTCAATTTTCCATTTAATCCTAGCCATTTCTCTCAGCAAAACATCGCGCACAAATCCCCCATTTTCGTGCTCGCTAATGAATTTCCTGTTGGTAGCGTTTGGCAATTTCTTCATTAAGCCGAGCTTCATTCATCATTAGAGCGCACGGAAGAAAGAAAAACCCTCACTTTTATAAGAAATCCCCCCATCTTTTCTTTGGCCAACCGGAACCAGAAGGTGCCAGTCAAAGAAGAGAGAGAGATCAACTCGCGGCGACTTCAAAAAAGGTCGTCAAGAGACTGGGAACAGATTTGTTTCGTAAGCAGCATGTGGGTAGGCGCGCGAAGAAAATCATGTGTCAAGCAGATCATGGATTTTGCGCATATAATTTTGAAGGACTGTTTGACAGGTTTGTCGGAAGGATGAGTGAAAGAAAACGAGAAGAAGGAGATATGAATCATGTGGCGGATTAGCGCTTCTTTATTATGAAGAGAAGAGCTACCGGAGATTTTCGCTACAGGAGGTCTTTTTGGCTAAAAAGTGGTGAATAATGGAAAAACAAAGATTGAATAAAATTAGTATTTTGATAAGTTCGACAGCAAGTTAGACAACATAGATTTTTAATTATTTTTAAGCTAAAAAAGTTTTTTGTTTGAAAATTTTTCGAACTTATCAAAATATTATTTTTTGAAAATTTAAATAGTTAAGATATATTTATATTTAGCCAAACTGGAAACACAAGCAATAATTTTTGGATGCCTTTTAAACGGGCCTATTTTTTAATGGTACATCCTCTTCAACTAAAAATTTGCCGCAAATTTCTATCTTTCCACATACATACAAAATCATCTGCTCTTTCCAAACAACCCCTATTAACGAATTAAAGCTCATATCCACTATATAACATTTTTACCTTGTCTCTCATTCGATTTTCCGCGGTTAGTGTGAACCTGTAATTACCTGTCCACATATATTGCGCGATAGCGGAGCGGCAAAGTTGCAAAAGACCTCGTCGCGGAGTGAAATCATGAGTCTAATCATTTCACGCTGTTTACTACCGATCAAGGGCATATCGCTGACATTACTCATTGTTTGCCATGTGTCGTTTATGGGGTCAATTTTGCGGTAAAAAATTTGAATTATAGAGTAGGAAAAGAGTATATGAAGAGTTGTTAAATTGAAAAAAACACAAAAATTAAAGAATAAATTCTAATTCTACGATAAGCCTAAGCCTTAGGCTTATTCTTAGGCTTAGGCTTATTTTTAGGCTTAGACTTAAGCTTAGACTTAGCCTTATTCTTAGGCTTAGACTTAGGCTTAAGCTTAAGATTAGGCTTAAGCTTAGGCTTAGGCTTAGGCTTAGCATTAGGCTTAGGCTTAAGCTTAGCCTTAGGCTTAGACTTAGCCTTATTCTTAGGCTTAGGCTTAGAGTTAGGCTTAGGCTTAGGCTTAGGCTTAAGCTTAAGCTTAAGCTTAGGCCTAGGCTTAGGCTTAGGCTTAGACTTAGGCTTAGCCTCTTTATTCAAAACCATTTCTTTTTGAACATTTTTTCATCCTACTTTTGATAGTTTACTAAAAAATACCATAGTGTATAAAAAAATTTCGAACTTATTAAAGTATTATTTTTTGAAATTATATAAAACTGTTAGCCTTTTTACACACACAACTTTCATGTATTCATGGCAATTTTTGAAACCCACATAGGGTAAATTTTCTCGTTCGAGCGATTATGATATTCAAATTGACCAAAAACTAAACTTACTGTAAATTTTAGAAGAAAAATTCCGAAAAGTGATAAAGATAGAAATCACAAAAATTTTCTTAACCACAACCAATCCCTCATATTTGCCTGACTATCAGCGCCACCATAAACAACACCATTGTCGACACTAAAATTACCAAATACCATTTTTATTACCCCAAATTGCCGGCCATTAACAAATTTTTTCTCTCATTAGCATTCAAATTTTCTGGCATCAAGCACCTGCCCGAGGTGGATAATCCCGCTAAAGGAAGCTGTGCACGGCAAATCCTCGGATATGGACGAGAGTGTGGTTGGTTGGCTCGTGTTTCTTTTGGCAACTAGGTAAAAGTGGCCGGATTAACCCGCACATATAAATTAGTGACCCGGAAAAAATAATTCTGCCATCTTAATAAAGTCTTAACTCTGTGTACCAAGTGTTGGAAAAAATTTGCATAATTTTTTTACCACTTTCAAACTTTAAAAAAAGTTGTGTAAATAATTTCAAAATTTTTGTGGTATAAAATTTGGGAACTATTACACAATAGGGGGGAAGGTACCTATGTGAAAAAATTTTCAAGCATTTTTTTGGAAATGACCTCTCTAGGAGTAAAAACATGCAGAACATATAAATTTGACATTTTCGAAGCAAAAAAATTTTCCCTGATTCAGGAAAGGGCAATTTGTAAACGTACGACTGCGCCGAACGCGAATACCGGACAGTTGGTCGACCTGAACAGTTGGTCGACCTGACACTTGGACGACCGGATAGTTGGTCGACTCGGGCATAAGACCTAAGCCTAAGGTTAAAACCTAAGCCCTAAGCCTCCTGTCCGGTTGACCAACTGTCCGAGTCGGCCAACTGTCCAGTCGGCCAAGTGTCCGGTCGATCAACTGTCCGGGTCGACCAAGTGTCCGAGTCGACTAACTGTCCGACAACGCCGAACGGGGCGCCGAACACGCCAAACGGGTCCCAATTAGGCCTAAGCTTCAAATCCAAGCCTAAGCTTAGGCTTAGGCCTAAGCTTAGGTTTAGACTTAGGTCTAAGCCTAGGCTTAGGTCTAAGCTTAAGTTTAGACTTAGGCCTACCCAAGCCTAATTGAGACCCGTTTGGCGTGTTCGGAGCCCCATTTGGTGCCCCGTTCGGCGTGTTCGGCACAGTCATACTTTTACAAATTGCCCAGGAAAGGCCTGTATATTGAAGTTTCAAAAATGCACTTTTGAATGTGATTTTTCGGCTTTTCGCTATAATACACAGGCTTTCTCTAAATCAGGGAAGCGTTTTTCGCTTCGAAAATGTTAAATTCGGATCCCCCGATGTTTTTACGGCTATTACATATTTGCCCTTTTTTAAATTTCAACGTTTGCTCTTTGTTGATTGTCGAGAGTTCGTTCGATCCCACTAGGGTCGAAAATTTTTTTGGTCGATTCAACAAATTTTCGATCCTAGCTTGATCGAACCCTCGACCACCAACAAAGGGAAATATTGAATTTTAAAAAAGGGCAAATGTGTAATAGCCGTTTTTATTCCAAGAAATATAGCCTCAGGCTTCAATAATTTTGAACTTATCAAAAAATTCCCTTACTCGTTATTCTTAATAACGTTGCGATAAGAATTCAAGGAATAAAAATTTTGCGTAAAAATTTTCATAAAATTTTTTCTCTAATTCGATTTTCGTCGAGTAAAATTCCCTATGGAAATGAGTAAAAATTTAATGGATTCACATGGAAATGAATCGATTTTATATCGCATTCTGACAAGGGTATTATGCGGGAAATAATGGCCAGCGGTCATGGTGGAAGGTCAGCTTGATGACAGCCATAAAATTTTCCTATTACGAAACGAGGACTTCCAATGAAAATTTGCATAGCATTCGAAAAATTACATGTGACAGATGCAAATGATGCGGAATTGGGGTTCCTTCGAGGTGATAGAGTAGTGGTAGTTGTTGTGGTAATTTCCGGCGTACAATTCCTTGCTTTACATATAGCAGATTGTATCCCAGAGTTCTAAAATATACTAATTGAACGACCAAACAATTTACTGAGAATTTTGTTTTTACTAGTTGGGGGCTTTTAGAGGCCGGTGGCACTTTTGGGGGACGATGGGGCTTTTGGAGGCCTGTGGGGGCTTTGGGAGGTCTAGAGAAAATCAGGATCCGAAAAAGGAGCCGAGGCCGGTCCCCAAAAGCCCGCAGGCCCCCAAAGGACCCCGTCGGCCCCCAAAAGCCCCACCGGCCCCGGCCCTTTAGATGGGGCCCGGCCCCTGGTATACAGAGTGCTAATTGACATGTTAAAAAATTAGCATTTAGTCTAATACTGTTTTCGAACTCGTTAAAGAATAATTAGTAAAATAAATACTATTATTTCTACTTTGATGGAAATAATACTTTGTTTTGTTTTGTCACAAATTTTTGAAACCGCAATTTAGTGGTAATAATTTTTCAAAATATTATAAAACCTTACATCCTCTTTTGGAGTACAACCGTTATGAATATCAGCTACTTGACACTTATCACCATTTAACTTATTCAGGACATTTTCTTCTGAACAGCACACTAGGAAAACATCACACCCTCTTGGACCCGCATATTCGGCAAGCTTTAAACACCTTTGAGAAAAGTCTCTATGCGTGGGGTCCCATCTGGTTCCAGGATCCGAGTATTCATCATCATCATTTTGAGCAGAAATCAACGCGAATAGGAAGGCACTCAAAATTAAACTAGATAGTAAATGATGGAAATTCATGGTGTAGCAGGGGAAAGTAGGAAAATAAAGTGCTAGAATATAGCTAACCAGACTAATTAGTATGTGAGATCCTGAAAATATATTAAAGATTAAATCTGCGAAAAATGGGCTTAGTCTAGCATAAATTAACGCGAGATAAAAGAAAGTAAAAAATTGTCCGAATTTCTATTTTGTCTAGCAATAAAATGGAACTCATTAAAAATTAGAAAAAATTTTATAACTAAAGTTGCGCTAAATCTTTTCATCGTTGATAGAAAAAATTGATAATTTTTGGAACCTCTTGAATAACAAGAGGAAAGCAAAAAAGGATTACAAAATTGTAATAGCTGACGTGATTCAAAAAAGTTCAAGTTGCAAGGTTCAGTTACAATTTGTGTTCAAAAAATTTTACATGAATCAGTGGTCAATCGGGGACAGAGTTGAATGAGTGAAAGTTTTACAATTTCAAATTTTCACTTCCAATCTTTGACTTCCATTAAATTTTTAGACTTTGATAAGTTCGAAAAAATGTCAGATGATCTAGAAATTAATAGTTCTAGGTCAACTGGTATTTTTTTCGAACTTATCAAAGTCTAAAAACTTAATGGAAGTCAAATTTATATCTTCATATAAAATTCATTCGTTGTCTAACATCAAGTTAGAACTTATTAAAAAATATTTTTGTAATAACACAAGTTTTATAATAAATTAATTTATAGCTGGAAAAGATGGTAATACGAAAATTTTTGAAATCTCTATTAAGAGAAAAATATCCTTTTTCGGTGGAACGCCAGCAGTTAAAGATTTAAGCAGGATTTCGTTTCAATACACAGACTTTGAATAAAAAATCAATTTTCACATCAATTTGTTAAATTTTTATTAAATTGAACATATAGTTCTACGAGACGAATAAAATGACACCAAAATGATCCAATTTGAACATGATTTTGGGTTATTGAAACGAAAATTTTGAACATTTTTCGTTTCGATAGCCCAAAAAAATTTTCAATTTGGATAAGTTTAGTGTTATTTTATTCGTCTTATAAAGTTATAAAAAGTTGCTACAATGTTCAACTAATGGAAATTTTAAAAAATCGATGTGAAAATGATTTTTCCGCCAAAGTCTGTGTATTGAAACGAAAACCTGCTCCGGTGGAATTCAAATTTTTAATTACTGGCATTCCACCTTTAAACAATTTTCTACAAAATTCATTTTGAATAATAATTTTCTTCCAAAAATTTGTATATTTGTTTTCGTCCAAAAATTTTCGTTGTTTTCGTCCACATTCTCTGTCGATGGCCAATTAATCCAAGACGTCGAGCGTCCGATCTGGTAAGTTAAGAAACGTTGGGTAACAAAGATTACGATACACACACCTTAGTGTGTGAATCGAAATCTTTGTTGCAAAATTTTTTTTATTTTGAAAAAAATTTCGCAAAAAAATCCCGAAGCATGAAAACGCTTCCCTGACCCTGATTCAGGGAAGATGGTGGGTGTATTGAAGCGAAAATGGATAAAATTCGATTTTTCGCTGTAAAACCGTCTGTTTAGAGGTTTTTCTAAGTGGGTAATCGATTGCTCGCATTTTCGAAGTGTGAAAAAGCTTCCTTGACCCTGATTCAGGGATTGTGGTGGATGTATTGAAGCGAAATGGACTATACCCACTACTTTCCCTGAAACAGGGTCAGGGAAGCGTTTTCACACTTCGGGAATGCGCGCAATCGATTCCCCGACTAGAAAAACCCCTAAACAGCGGATTTTATCGAATTTTAGTCCATTTTCGTTTCAATACACCACCACCTACCCTGAATCAGGGTCAGGGAAGCGTTTTTCACTGTAGGTACGCGTCATTGGCCTTTAACTTGCCAGACCGTGTCTTGGACCATTGCATGCAAACTTTTTATTTTCGGAGCGGAAACGGACTATACAAAATTTTTACTACTAAAAAAAATTACCCCATTCATCTTTAGCAAATTTTTATTTCCAAACAAATTTTATAAAAGATGATCCCTAAATTTTCTCGACATATGCACACGATTAATGACATTAACACCATCAAATTAAAAAGCGCGAAACTTTTTTAAAGGTCACGAAGTCCATCGCTGAGTCTCAAAATAAATATTGCCGCTTCCTTAAATCAATAGACCAATAAGGTTTTTTAAACGACACTGAGGCAAAAAATGTGTCACACGCATCGGTCGATATGAAACCGTGCGGAAAAAAATCGGTCGAAATGAGCTATTCGGGGTTGGTTTCTAAAAATGCAATTAGCGCGAGAGGAGGAGTAGGACGAAGAAGGATCATGCACCGGGCTGGATGCCGGGAGGAGGAGGAAAAGGATGAATTTTGTGGTGGCCTGTGTCCTGGCAGAAGTCGAGATCGCGGTAAAAAGCATCATAAAAATAGGTTGTGGTCGCGTTTTGGAGAGTAGTAAAATTTTAGTAGGCAGAGAGATTAATGATCTTTGGGTCATTTTTAATAAAATTAATTAAATGATCAAGGCTTGCTTGCGGTTTTTTGGAGAAATTCTTAATAAGAAAAAATGGATTCAAAAATGAAAGAGCTTAAAATTAAAGACAAATTTCTACAAATTTGCTGCTGTTGAGTCTTCAAAAACTACCGAAAAAGTAATAAAAGTTCAATAAAAAAATCAAATGATCTAAAAATTCATCTTTGATAAGTTCAAAAATAAGTTAGACAACAGAAAAGAAAATTTAATCAAATGGTTTAAAAAATTTATCTCTGATAAGTTCAAAAATATGCTAGACAACAGAGTACTGTTTCGATACCTGTTATCAAAGAGATTAAAAGTGGAAATGCCAATAAAAATTTTTTGACTAGACCATGAGGCAAGACATAATAAGAAAAAGTTGGCACAGTCAAACCTCGATTTAGTGCCACCTCTTGTTTTTAAATATAATTGGTGAAATTCTTGAACTTATCAAAAAATAAAAAATTATTTAATTAAATAATTTTAAACATTTTCTAGCGCAAGTCGATAGAAAAAATGGATTAAATTTTTGGAGTGTTGTCCCACGATGGGTGGCACTAAATCGAGATTTGACTGTACTAGTGAACTCATTTTCGAGAAAAAATGTTTGTAAATGCCCACGGCATGGTCTTGTTGGCGGAAAAATGTGAACTTAACGTGTTGCATCTTGTTTGTGGAGTTTTGAAAGCATTTTCAAACTTCGGTAGTGCTATTTTTGAATTCAGCACATAAAATTACTCCCTAGAATAGTATTTTCAAAAAAAATTTCGAAAAGTAGGTCCTCTGTTCCGAACTATAGTTAAAAATCGATTTAGTGTCCACTCACTTCATACAGTACTATAGATATGATGAGAATATTGGAGAATACGCTACGATGAGGGGATTCTAGGGACTTTATTGTCTTTGATAAGTTCGAAAAAGATGTAAGAATAAAGAAATACTTGTAAAAAATGTTTTGAAAAAAATTTCTTTATTGTCTAACATCTTTTTCGAACTTATCAAAGACAATAAAGTCGATATATTCCACTAAAATCTGAGAGCGGATTCAACCTTCCGCAAATGTCCACACGAAAATAACATTTTCTATTTTTAAATAAAATAATAATAAAATTTATCTTTGATAAGTTCAAAAATGAGTTAGACAACAGAGAAATTTTTCGTATGACTCTATGCAAATTCTAGTCTCTTAAGTAAAAGATTGCATGATCGCCTGCTATTACTTTTTCTAGTGTATGCGTGCTGGGCTTGGGCGGCAATCAAAATTTTCAAACTCCATTTGACTAATGATGAAGATGAAATTTAATGAATGTTAAATTAACACTACGGAAAAGATCGAAATTAAGACCGCAATCGTCTTCTTTGAGCAAGAAGAAATGCCAAAAAATATTTTGACTTGTACTTGAGGCAACTCTTGTTTTTTCATTAAAATGATCTCTTTTAGTAAAACCATTTTCTTGCTAATTCTATGGCTTATTTTGAGCAATAAACATGTTACAAAAATTTATTCATTGTCTAATTTTTTTGGAACTCATTAAAAATTTTTGACTAAAATTTTCAAATACAAATAATTAGTTTTAGCTCATATTTTAGTATCCGTCATAAAAAAACGCGAAAGCACGGTTTTTTATTGGCTCATCCTGTATATTTATGGATAAAAAAACAAGAATTCATCTATTTTTCGTAAAACAAATAAAAATTAGCATTATGTCTAGCTCTTTTTTGAACTTATTAAAAACATTAAAGAAAAAATTAATAAATAAAAAAAGCAAAGAAGTATTCATTTCTTTTTTTTATTGTGATTAATTTTTGTATCCGATTTACTGAAAAAATCGGAAATTTTTTTCTAGTGATAGAAATCCGGGTGAATATGAGTTCATGATTGAGTTAGAATAAAAATTTTGCGTTTTAATAAAAAAATTTTATGAAAATGCAAAATTTCTATTATGTCTAACTCAATCATGAACTCATATTCATCCGGATTTCTATCACTAATTTTTACAAAATATCATTTTAAACAATGTTGTGCAATTTAGGTAAAATATGTAAGTTTTTGCTCTTTGATAAGTTCGACAGCAATCCAGACAACATTATTTTAGATTTTTTTCAATTAAATTTTTTTAGCTCAAAGATAAATAAAAATTTCTATGTTGTCTAACTTGATGTCGAACTTATCAAAGAGCAAAAATTTACATATTTTACCTAAATTGACGTAAATTTACAACTGCACAACACTACGCACAACTTTACGCAAACATCCCCCCACTACCACCTCCTTTTTCTTCATCCTCCGATATACGACGTTTCATTTCAAAATTCAGTGTTCCATATTGCAAGTAATTGGGTAGAACGGAAGTTCTCGATGTACTCGAAATTGTTTGGCCTATGCATCGCGCCGTTTTCCGCCATTTTGCCTTTCTCGTTTTCCATATAAGTCCACTATGCGGTTATTCTTGGCTTGGGGCCACGCCTTCGCGCATGGCGACTCTTCAAGAGTCGCCGTGCGTGTTTCATAATTACGAGAGACACATGCACGAAGAAGAGAAATTTGAATGAGGATAGAATAAAGAAGTTGGGAGAAGAAGTCTGCGAGCTGGTTGATGAATTATGTGCTATTTGGCACTTCAAATATTTTGATGAAAAGAATGTAAATGTTTAAAAAAGATGTTGAGAAAATTTTGAAACAATAAGAGCTATAAATAGTGAGGTTATGGCCAAAAATTGATTGCTAAAAAAAATTTTTTGAAACTTTACTGGAGGGGGTGGAAAGAAAATATAATTTACCGGAGGACGAGGAAAAAAATTTTTAGGGCACCCCATAAAAGTGGTGTTGATAGTTTTCTGGAACTTATGCACTTCGCCCCCCCCCCAAAGTTCCGCTTTTTTGTTGTGGAAGTTCCGTTGTAAAAGTTCCGTTGTGGAAGTTCCTAGAGCCGGGCCGTCGAACTGCACTGATCAGTGCACTTCGGCCCCCCCCAAATGTTTGTCAACTAGCCCCCCAAATTTTTGGGGGGGGGCCGAAGTGCATAAGTTCCTTTGGAAATTTATGCACTTCGCCCCCCCCCCAAATTTGGGGGGAGGGTCGAAGTGCATAAGTTCTCTTCACTCGCCCACCCCCATTCTTAACATTTTCTATCAAAAATACCTGCACAAATTTCCAAGATCCACTAAAGTGTCTAACTTCCCACCTTATATATAGCCATTAGAGTCAATATGCAACTCCTTCTTCAACCGAGTATAGCTACTACGGAAGTATCAGTTTTCAGATGACCACTGAATAATTCAAAAGTGTTTCAAGTAACGGATTTTCGCACGAATATGAAATGTGAGCATATACCAAGTGATTGGGATTGAGAAGAAAAGCGCCAAAAACTAGTCGATTTTTATTATGAATGAGATATTTGAAATGAGTAAGAGAGGGGACGTCCGTTTTACGTGAGGATCCCTATTGGGTCTTAATTGAAATGCGCGAGAAATTATGAATTTCGGCCGTGAAATAAAAATGATTGGAATTGGCATCGCTTAGTATCTAATCTATGTAATGGAATTTATACAAAGAAGCATAAGTTTTTGGCTATAAATTGGTACTAAAATGAACATTTTTAGTCTATCTTAAATTGCTACCAAATAATATAGTGCAAAAATTTGGATCAAAAAGTAACATTTAGAGTTTGATTTCTCTCGTGAAAGATTAAAAAAAAGAAAAATTTCGCCTTCTTCTTTATTCCATCAAGTTTTTAGAATTTGATAAGTTCGAAAAAAATATCAGACAACCTAGAAATTAATTTCTAGATCTGACATTTTTTGAATCTATCAAAGTCTAAAAAATTAACTTTTTAAATGATTTTTTTAAAATAAATTCATTTACCCCAAAATTTTTCATATTTTCAGACGTTTGTTTACAAATTTTAGTAAAATTATAGGCCAATTTTTTGAAATTTAACTAATTTTACGACAATATTTGTTTAAAAGACGACATATCGAAAGTTAGAATTTCCTGCGGAACTAGGAAAACTGAGCTCGAAATATAAAATTGGGACCTAAGAAACACATGGGTGCATCTGAAGAAGTGTGCAATCTTTAAAAATTCTGCAAAAGGGTCTTTTTACTAAGTTTTTGCTCTTTGATAAGTTGACAGAAAGCCAGGCAACAATGAAATTTTACAAAATGTGGGACTTTTTTTTATACAAAACGATTTGCGTTTCCAATTTGCTAGAGCCCATTTTCCCGGGTAAGGTCGCCCAATATTACGGGGAGGGATCAAAAAATGGCCAAAAACTGATTACATAATATGTAGACGACTCCTAATCTAGCTTTAAATTTTCAAAAAATTGGAAAAAAAAAGTTTTCTGATAACAAAGAAAAAAGTTGCCCGAAAATTGAGCCGAATCCACGAGAGAGTAATTGAATTGGAA
>JAQGCP010000923.1:0-14120 GCA_034699885.1 Acrobeloides thornei | reverse complement strand
TCTCTCGATTCCGTGACCAGGGACCAATATCCTATCGATTTTATCAGAGACAAAAAAATCCCTGACCCTGCACCCGCGACCCTTGGACCAATGGGTGATTCTTACAGAGACTGTGTCTTAATATTTTAGAAACATGTGTCTTGGATTACCAATAATGGAAAAACTTATAGTTTTGTTAAAGGAAACACTACACTTACAAAAGACAACAATAATCTTGCAATGGTCAGCAATAATTCCATTGTGTAAGTCACTAATATAAAGTGTGCTTAAATAAGCACTACCCTCTATGTCGAACAAGTTTCCCATGAGTTTTGATGCAAAGTTCTTGTAGGTAATTTTATTCGAAGAATCGATTGTGTGCATTTTCGAAGCATGAAAAAATCGCCCTGACCATGAATAAATCGATTTCCACTTCAATACCCCAACCTTTTCATGAATCAGAGTCAAGGTGATTCAGAATCCTTGGATTCTTTTATAAAAATCATCTTCTGAAGAATTTCTATGGAAATAGTTTGCGCGTATTGCCAAGTCGCCAAATGCTTCTCTGACCATAAAATTATTCCAGGAATATGATTTTTTTAAAAGAATCCAAAATAGCTCTATTGATCCGATTCGGGGATGGGGGGAGGGTGTTTGATCCGAAAATCGCCCAATCAGGGTCAGGAAATTTTATCATAATTAGAAAATGCTCACAATCGATTCCTCGCATAAAATTACCCCCCATCCCCGAGAACTTTGCATCAAAACGATCAAAACTCATGGGAAACTTGTTTGATATAAGGGGAAGGGTTACCGTTTATTTAATCACACCCTGCACGGTAAACGATCATCCTGGGCGCAAGCCATTTTGACACCCTATTTCGAAAAACAAATGGCAATTTTGATTTTTATGTTTACATGAAAATTGCATTCTTCGGGTAAAATGTAGCCTGATGACCTAATACCTTATTTTAAACGCAGGCAATCAAATTCTTTATATTTTAAAAAAGGAATTGGGTCAAAAGGCAACATTTTATTCGAGAAAATGCAATTTTCCTAACAATATAAAAATCACAAAATTGCCTCTCTTTTTGGGACACATTGTATATGACAGATGTAATAAAGATACAATTTAGGGTACCAATATATTCAGTAAAATCGATTAAGCGACTACTATTAAAAGCATATAATGAAAAAATTGCCCTCGGACAAGTTTACAATATTTCAAAGAGCGAACTTCTTCTGGATTGTATTTTTGAAACGATTATTCTAGGTATGCGCGAGGAACTAATTCGGCTAAATTCAGCTACAACTATCAATAAACATGACATTGAAACGGTTTTTAAACTTTTGGAGATTGAACCAAATACACAGGCAAGTTAATTAACTTTATCTATATTATTAGATTACGCAATAGTAGGGAGTGTAAAAGACCGGCCCCAGTGCCGTACCCAGGATTTCTCGACTGGAGGATATAGTAATGTTTTTTCAAAATTTGATGAAAAAACATAAGTGGCGATGCTTATTTTAAAGAGAAAAAATATAAATTTTCCGGATACGCGGGGGGAATATGTCTCCCCCTTGCGTACGGCACTGACCGACCCCCTACCGAACGAGTTTCGAAAATCAAAGGGTTCCTTTATGTTTATGTTTTAGACAAAAGCGCTAAAGAGTCATCAAAGGAAGACTCTTATGTTTTTGGATAGCACTCCTCCTTGAGTGCAGTTCTTCCTACTACCTGTTTCAAATACTCGTTTTTGGCTATATATATTTTTTTTTTAGATTAACATCTTAACCGGAATAACGCCTATGCCTAGAATGATAGAACAGCTGATGAAGCCATCTTGTATTTCGTTAATTTTAAAATGCGTAAGAAAAGTATGTATTTTACTATTTTTATAATCGTTTCGTGGTTTTTTAACGTTGGTCTGGTTTCATAAACAATCCGAGTGGTTCGCGGATAGTACCGTAATTTTTTGCGGGGAAACGGTAGAACCTTCTCCCAAACCTGAAAATTGTTTTAAATTGTGGGAGAAAATTTTAAAATTTTACTAAAACTTTCTCCCATCAAATCTGATTTTTTCAAAAATCCCTCCCCAAATCTGGACCAAAATTGCGGCGCTGTTCGCGGCCGAATGCGGACTACTTCGGTCCACCGCGAATCGCTGTGGCAAAACCGCTCAATTTGTATCTGGAACCGGGAATATACAATTTTTAAACAAATATACAATTTTTAACTATATCCAAAGCAAAGAAAAATATAATTTTCCGAAATTTTATAACCTTTTTATTATATGGCAGTTCTTATTTAGTACTTACGTTTGACCAGCCCTAATCAAGTCATTCTATCTAATGACTTTATTAACAATGAATCTAATGGCTCACATTATGTGTCCGAAGTGGAATTTGGTTTTACAGTTATATTAACACTTAAAGAAAATGGCGAAAATAATTTGGAGGTTTTTTAACGATGCAAACATTTTGTTATTTTTTAAATTTTTATTAGGAGATTATGAACTCGGTTATTGATTCAATTAAAAACAAAAAGATTCTATGCCCAGAAAGCTTGTATGAATTGCCCGTAGAAGGTTTGTATGTGGACTATAAGCCGAAATCTTTTGGTCATGTGGCTGGTTTAAAAGAAGCCATTGAATTGCTCTCAAATATGGTAGATACAGACGAAGACTTCACTGGACCTATTCGATATTCACTCTTGCCTGTATCTACCTTACGAAATAACAACAAATCCAATCTTGGAAATTCGTCAATCATGGAAACTCGTGAAATTCCTGATAGTGTGGTCTCCAATTATATTAGCGACTATTCTCAACTACAAGCCAAAAAAGGGTCTATGGAAAATTTTCTTCGCGTAATTACAAACTATCAAGCTTTTCTCGAAAAAAGCCTCGTTCAAAATATTATGCAGCAAAAAGATAAATACCAGGGCGATGAAACCATGCTTATGTCGCGTATAACCAATATGATTCAAAATTACCATCAGGGAAGATTAAGTGAAACTGACTTGGATGCTCAAATCAAATCAACTTTCCAAAACATGTACGAGAAAATCGAAAATTTGCATAAAATGCTCAATCAAGACAGTTTGAAAAAGATTGAATACATTCAAAGTATGCAAGAACAAGGTGTATTATGTTTGAATAATAACAATGATTTGCAAGAAAAGTTAAGGAATAATGCCATGGCTCATGTTTTCTTTGGTAAAGTGAAAGAAATTTTTCAAGATTCGAAATCGCTATCTTCAAAAAATGGTCGACTATTCGACAAGATTGTTAATGAAGAAAAGCATACGGCGAAGATTTTTATGGATTTGGACACTTCTGACATAAATGTTGTACACAGCAAGATTTCCATTTATCAAAATTCTCAAATTCACACGGAAAATGTTCTTTATCAAATGAAACAAAAAAAGAATCAGCCTTGTCTTTTGATGACAAGAGACACAAAAGTTCAAGTTCATCCTTCTCAACTCACGACGCTAAAATTGATCTGCCCTCATTCGATCGATGGATATTGTTCAGATGAAGTGCAAACATGGGCTTGTGAAACATGTGCTCAAGAAGTGCAATATGGAAGTGACCAGCGTTTCCATTGCAAGTGTGGTTCAGCTTCAGCATTTTCTTACGAGTTTAAGTGCAATGATATCGAACATGGGGATACATTTTACTCTTTTTCCGACTTTGTACGATTGAAAGAGAAACTTCGGGATTTGATTGAGCTAGATGAGCAAAATATTTTAATCTATGGTGAAAGTGGTGTTGGAAAGTCAACGTTAATCAATGCACTTACGAATTATTTCAAATATGAGAATTTTGAAGAAGCCAAATCTAGCCCACCAACATATCTAATACCTTCCGTATTTTCCATTCGAACACTTGGCGAAAATCCACAGAATAATCAAATCCACATTGGTGATCCTAATCCTGAAGAAGTTCGGTTTTCGGATACCGGATATTCCGTTACACAATATCCAAAAGCCTATGTCTTCAAAATTGGTCAGAAAACTATCCGTTTTATTGATACCCCTGGCATCAACGACACTCGTGGTGGCACTCGTGATAAGCTAAATTTTGAAGAAATTTTGCGTTACATCTCAACATATGAAAAAATCCACGCTGTTTGCATCCTTCTCAAGCCAGATATCGCACGTAACACAGTTAAAAATTTTATAAACCCTCTCTTGAGCCATTTACAAAAGGGCGCCGTTTCAAACATTATTTATTGTTTCACTCATGCAACGCTAACACATTTTGAACATGGGGATACTTATACAACGCTGAGGGATTATTTTGAAAAGAATAGAAACTATAAGCTTATGCCGAATGACCAAAATACTTTCTATGTGGATAGTGACTCTTACAAATATCTTTGGTCAATCCATCGGAATGTGCATTTATCATCATTTAATGAAAAACAACTAGGCTATAGCTGGACTGTCTCGAAAGAGCACATGCAAAGAATGGTGGATTATATTTCGCGTCTGACGCCACAATCAATCGATGATATGATTTCTGTGAGTCAAGAACGTGTGCATATTCAACAGCTCACACAGCCACTCATCGACACCATGGCAAATCTTCAATTGAATATCGACCTTATGGAAAGTGGGATCAACAAGCTCGAAAATTACGCCAAAAACAAGCAACATGTTAGACAAGAATCACTTAATGATTTCAAGTTAATGCAAACTATTATCAAAGAACAAACTTTTCCTCAACCAAGAGCTGTTTGTTTAAGCACTTGCTGTAATCAACTTGAAAATCTTGACTCAATTAATATCAAACAGCCGTTTTATAATCAAATTTGCCATGATCCTTGCTACTTTGATCTTGTTTCCGAAGAAAATCAGAGTAAAACCTATGATCCATATCGAAAGTTAGCAAGATGTGGAAATTTTTTGAATAATAAATGTTCAAAATGCAGTTGCTCTTCAGATGAGCATGTTCGAATATGTTATGTGAAGCGAATCAGATCTTATGTCTATTTCGAATCCAATAACCTCTCTGCTGTTAGCTCAAATGAGTTGAATACGCTACTTCAATCCATTAAGACTTATCTGAATGAGCTAAAAGAAGAGCGAGCTACCATTTTGAAGAATTGTGTGGAGTTTTATTGCTTTATGAAACGACATCAAATTCTCGAGCTTAACGATTATTTCGAAGAGACTTTGAATGACTCAATAGCACATGAAAATCGTTTTGGAAATCTTATGTCGGCACAAGGACTGAAAGATCTACTCAAAATTTATTCAGATGAGCGCAGAAATGCAGTAACGATGGGAAAACATGAGAACCCCGTAAATGCTAAACAAATAAAAAATTTACAAGAGCAAATATTCTCGTTAAAACATATGGGCAAAAAAGTGAATGATTTATACAATGCCGTGCTTCTTTGTGAAGATATTGCTCAGCATCAAGGAGAAAAGTATTGACATTAAAGTTTTTTTAGTGTAATTTACAGTATTAATAAAATGTTTTTAATTTGTTTAAATCTTATTGTTGTTTAAAATAAATTTTTAAATTAGATTAAACTTCATAGGTATACTGTAGTATTGCTAGAGAAAAGCGTTTGAATATCAAGAAAATAATGATAGGCAAAAATTCTACGAGGTTGAATTTATTTTTGCCTATCATTATTTTTTTGAAAATAAAAAGCGGGGATAGGCAGTCTCAACGTTGCTTAACTTGCCAGATCGGACGATCAGCTTCTTTATCCAATGCGCTATAGGCTATCAAAAGATTCGAATCTAGCGTGTAAACGGGATCAAACAATTGAAATCTGGCGTGGAAACGAACTAAATACCCCATCAAATATATATCAAGAATCTAGGGACGATCGGAGAGGGGGGGGGGAATTCCAAGTTTTTTTTGCCATTCGGCGACTTTTTTTGGTCGACACTCTTTGAAAAATTTACAGGGCGTCTTACCTAAAATATGTAAATCTATTTTCAAATCGCCATAACTTTAACAGATCAACGTTTCAGGCCTCCAAATATGCGCCATTCCTCCCTCTAGAATCCCCTAACTTTTGATGAGGAACATTTTTCGCGTTGACGAGAAATTCTGAAAAATTGTGGTTTTCGGTATTCGAAACATCGCCATAACTTTAACAGATACGTTTCAGGCCTCCAAATTCCGATAAACCACAATTTTTTCAGAATTTCTATGCGAAAAATGTTCCTCATTAAAAGTTAGGGGGTAGAGGCTGGGGCCTTTACCCCCTAACTTTTAAGGGGGTTTCCCCTTTAACAATAAATATTTACAAAAATTTATTTACACAGACTAGATAACACAATTTTATACAACATATATACAGTAGAGATGTGCATTTAGGACCAATCTACTCGAAAAAATTATAATGCGATATTTTTGTTTAAAATTTTGTGAGAATGACGAGATTTCCGATGCAATATATCGCATTGTGAACATTTCTAATATACAGGTTATAAACCAAACGGATAAGTTTCCGGTTCTCCTGACTTGATCATCGAGGGAGCCAGTGAAGTAACAGCTTTTGTCTCATCAAACCAAACATAGGCATCAAATTGCTGTGGTAGCGAGGCATGGGAATAGTGGCTCATCAGCTCTGTTTCTGGCTTGTAAACTACTCCTGAAAAAAATGGGACATATTTTGACTTTTTAAACAGAAAAAAACTATGTACCAATAAAACGTTCCATCCTTGGATCAGATAAATGTTTATTCAATGATTTATCTTTAGTCAAATCCAACAAGAAACGAGATTTTTGGGTGTTGTGACAAAGCCATTCATAGCTGTCTTCTCGAGAAGGAACAATTTTCTTGACTTGCATAGGTCCACCCCAATTGCTAGCTGCAGCGACTGTGCCTGAAAATCAAATTTTTTAAAAGTTTTTGAATGTTAAATCCCAACCTGTATGTGTGCCAAATCCTATAAGAGCAGCTTGATCACCAAAACGTTCTTTGACAAATTGACCGATATTGACTTGTTGGCGGCGTATGCCCATGTCTGTGTAACGAGCATCTCCAATATGAGAATTGTGAGCCCAAACGATGGCTTTGGATTCTGGACCCATGGCTTCGAGAATTCCTTCTAGTGTATCGAACATGTGAGTATCACGAAGATTCCAGGATTTTCCACCACCATAATACATTGTTCTAAAAACTCGGTGCATTTTTGGAATGTATTATGAATCAACACCTGTAATATTTCTCAGCCGACTCCACCAATTTAGCATTCATGTTTGCATCAAAGAAACTGTATCCATCCAAAGCTGAATACTCCAATCGTTTTTTCAACAACTCTTTACATTGTCGAATCACCTCCTTTTCACACTTTTTATGTCCTCCCGACAACACCGCAATTCCATAACTTGATGGTTCTAAGAATAAATTCGTTAGAGGCACATCCTTATCCATCAAACACGTACCCCTAACAAATGGCATCAAACAAGCATAGCGCTCTCTAGCCTCGGCTGCTGCTTGTGGATCCACATTATCCAAATATTCAAGGACGATAGCCATGCTTTCACGCATGCTGTACATGTCCAAGCCATAGATACCAACACGTTTTTCTGGGACATGATTGATGTTATACTCTCGCATCCAAGTAACCAAATCGGCAAAGTCGGTGTTGCGCCACATCCACGTGGGAAAGCGTTGGAATGGTGGTTCGGCGCCAACACGAGCCGAATGATGACGGATATAACGATCCACGGCTGACATATCTGGCCAATCGGCTTCAGCCGCGACAATATTAAAGCCATGTTCTTGAATCAAACGTTTTGTGATTTCTGCACGAGCACGGTAGAATTCTGAAGTGCCATGGCTAGCTTCTCCTAAAATTGAGTTCGAGCATTAATTAATTTTCTGCTCACCTAATAAAACAACTCTTCGATTTCCAAAACGATCAAAAAATTTTCCAAAGTCGGGTGAATTAAAATCCGGTAATGGTTCTGCAGCATCTGAGATCAATACTGTAAGTCGATCATCTCGTGTGCCTTGCTTAGATGAAACGCCGACTCCAAGGCTTCCAGGTTCAGGAGACTCAGATTCATCAGGATAGAAATTCTCGATCAGATTTTTCAGCTTTTCTTTAGCTTGTTGTTTGTAATCGGGAATTGAAGAAACCCACTAAAAACTAAATTTTATTCTATATCTTAGGTACAAGCCCAAAAATTGCCATTTTCTGAATGTTTCGACTTAAAAATTGCCGTTTTTAAGTTAAAAAAATGAAAATTTTTGGTGAAAAGACAATTTTTGGTGAGAAATGGAAACTTTGAATGGAACACCTAAATCATACTATTGGTTCGATCCATAATTACGCTTTGAATGTTGTGGCGAATCTTTGCTGAAACACTTCTCCAGGGAATCTTCTAGAAAAGAAATCGATTGCGCGCATTGCCGAGCCTTAAAAACCTCTGACCTTGATTCATGAAAAGGGATACATTAAAGGTGCAAAAAAGTACAAAATTCAATTTTACACCAGAAATCTGCCGGTCTATGAGCTATTGGCATACACAATAACGGAATGACAAGAACGGGACGAAAATAACAAAACCAAAACAAAACAATTTCAGATCTCGGCTCCTAAAAGGAATTTTTTTTAGTGTCAAAGACTTTTCTACTCAGGATAAAAAGTTAAAAAAGCCTTTTTCGCTATCTAAAAATTCCTTAGAAGCTGAAATCAAATAAAATCGTCCCGTTATTGAGTATGCCGGGCTTTTCTAGGCGGAGAATCGACTGCGCACATTTTCGTCGCATGAAAAAATTCCCTGTCACTGATATAAACGATTTTCGATAGAAAACCTTTTAAGAGCGTAAAATCCTCATATGGTACCTTTTAAGGTTATAATCAATTCCTGTGATTTAAACAACTCAAAGAATCCCCTCCCAGACATTTTTGCAGATTGACGTAAAACTGAAAGACGAAACATTATGGATCGACCCAATAGTACCCATTTTTCAAATTTTTAGCCTACCTTTGACATTTTTCGTTGAAAAATTAAAGTCATTACATAAATTATATTTATCATAAATAATTATAACAAAAATAGATGGTAAAAACCAATAGCATAAAAAATCATAGATATATATATGTACATTTATTGACAATAAACAAAAAAAATAAGGTTTAAAAATATATACAAACCATACTGGTACTGGTGCACGAGAGAGGAGCTACCCCCCCCCCCCAAGTACTCCCTCATCATGCAAAAAATAAGGAGCTCTCCTCATCTGTTAGTTGAAGGCCAGCCAAAGAGGATATAAAGGGTGAGCCAAAAAAAACCGTACTTTTGCATTTTTATCAAAAATTTTTCAAAAACCAAGGGGTGTTTTCATACGAGAAAGCGTGCAATCAATTTCTCGCATGAAAATATTCTTTATAGGTGATTTTAAAAAAAGTTTTTAAAAATTTTTCACCAAAAAAAGCAAAAGTGTGGTTTTTTGGCTCACCTGTACTCACATTAAAAGATATCCGATGATTCGTTTTTGGTTGACAGCATCAGTGACAGGGATCTCCTCATATGTATCTCCCTCCCTCCCCCCTTTGCCCAAGTATGATACAATCTGTACAAACTATAAAGCTTCAATAATATTAGAGACCAAATGGATAAGTTTCAGGCTCGCCTTCATTCAAATGCTCAATGCGCAATGGAGTGACTGCCGAAGTCTCGTCAAACCAAACATAAGCATCAAATTGTTCTGGCAAACAGCATTCTGAATAATGACTCCAACGTTCGGTGTCCGGACGATAGATCACTCCTAAAAAGTTTAAGAGTAAATTTTGCATACACAGCTAGATGTCACCTATAAATCGTTCCAACTTAGGCTCCATCAAGCGCTGGCGTAACTTCTCGTCTTTATGTAAGTCCAACAAAAATTTTGGTTTGCCTGCATCGTGACACAATTTCTCATAGCTATCATCACGAGAACGACGGACTGTCATGGTTTTAGATGGTGAGTCCCATTCATGAGCGGCTGTCACAGTGCCTGAAAAAAATGGTTCAAGTTACAGCAAACAAATCGAATCAAAATACCTGTATGTGTTCCAAATCCAATCAAAGCCGCATCATCACCGTAAGCTTCTCGACACAACTGACCAATATTGAGTTCTCCACGGTCTGTGCCCATATCAGTTGCACGAGCGTCTCCAATATGTGAATTGTGAGCCCAAACAATAGCCTTAGAATTTGGAATGGCTCTGAGTAAAGCTTGGAGTGTTTCAAACATATGAGTATCACGCAAGTTCCACGATTCTGCATCACCATAATACATCACACTAAAAATTTGCATGTATATAAAAATCGCAAATCCACTTTTTTCTGTCTCATCCTGTAGAAGCCTCATACAAAAATGTCTAAAATTTTCATTTTTCACCAAAAACATACATATCTAGTGGGGGATGGTCCCCCCCCCCATCACCTACCCACGGGCAATTTTCAAAATTTTGAGAAAAAAATCATAAGGGAACCAAAGTCATTTTTAAAAATTTCATCCAAGTACATTAGTATCGTTGTATTTAAAAAATACTCATACCGATAATATTTTTCAGCTGAAGCAACAACACGAGCATTCATTTGTGCATCAAAAAATGAAAGCCCATCATTTTTATGTATTCCAAACGCTTTTTCAACAGTTCACCCAACTGGTCCAAGACCTTCTTTTCACACTTCCTAAAGCCACGAAGTACTGCAGCTCCATAATTTGCCGGTTCTTTAAACCATGGCATAAGACAGGCATAACGTTCACGTGCTGCTTGCAAGGCTTCAGGGTCAACACGAGCCAAGTAATCAAGGACTTGGGCAATCGATTCACGCATACTGTACATATCCAAGCCATAGAAGCCAACACGTTTTTCGAGCTCCGGAATTTTGTGGTTATAACTAAAAGTATCTGAATCAAAAAAGATACTTGTGAACATTAGATGTCGCATTAAACGTAGATTTTTTCAAAAAAAATTTTAACTTTTTTCTTTAGAAATGATCTCGCTAGGGGGTAACTTCTTGCGGGAAATTGATTGCGCACATTCCCAAAGCCTGATAATACTATTCTCACCCCGATTCAAGATAGCATTGAAGCGAATGGAAAATTACGAATTTTGTACTTGTGAAGCCACTTAATGAATTCGGCAAAATCGGTATTTCGCCACATCCAAGTGGGAAATCGCTGAAATGGTGGCTCTGCTGCCATACGAGAAGGTCTATGTCTGACATAACGATCCACGGCTGCGCCATCTGGCCAATCAGATTCGACTGCGACAATATTAAAACCATGCTCTTCGATCAAACGCTTTGTAATAGCAGCACGGGCACGATAGAATTCTGAAGTACCATGACTGGCTTCGCCTAAAAATATAGGGTAGAGCATCAAAGCAATATTTTTAGAATTTAAAAATTTAAAAAATTTTTGCCCTACCTAGCAAAACAACTCGTTTATCACCATATCTATCAAAAAGTTTTCCAAAATCTTCTGAATCCAAATCAGGAAGCGGTTCTGCCACTGCTGAGATCAAACTCGGTAAGCTAATATTTTGCGCTGCACGAAAAGTCTAAAACTTTTTCCTTTAGACAGAAAGTTCAAAAGCAACAGTGCCGTTTCGCTAATAAATTAAACCAAAAATTTCCGCTCCTTCAATGCGAAATAGATAATGCATAAAATTATAATTAAAAGAATACAGAAGTGATTTTCACAACAAAAAAGCAGGGGCCGTTATGATTTTACTAAAAATTTTCAAAAATTACACAAAAACATAAGGGAGACTTTTATAATTTTTAACAAAAATTTTTGATTGCCCTCCCCTAAATTTTCTCCTTCTTATGGCTCTGAGAAGCAAGCTTACATGTAATCCCGCTTCCAAACTTCCTGGCTGCCCACTTTGATTTCGTGCTTCAGTCAATACTTCATCACGCCGATTTTTAAGATTTTCTTCAAATTCATCACGAGCACGATCTTTTTGAAGATTTTTAGCCTCAGCAGAAAGAACGTATTTGTTTAAGTTTGCTTTTCCTTGTTGATTAAGAAGCTTAAATACAAAAAATTAGAAATTTGTTATGCAGCGCTCAAAATTACCTTAGGCATTACTAAAAGTGAGGACAAATGAAGATAAAATGGTTTAAACCTCGTTGTGGAAAATTAACTAAAATTGAGAGTATTTAAGGTGAGAATTACACTCTCCAAAAAAATGATTTTGCAAAAAAATTTTCGCTGATTTTTTCATATAGAGTAAGCAAGACCGTTCGGGCCGGTTTTTGCATAACTTTTTAAACAAAAACTTATATCAAAAATCTTTTTTTAAATAAAAAGTTTACAAATTTTATGAAATCGAGACACAGCACCATCATACTAAAATTTAGAAACGAGAATGGAAAAACATCAACAAAATATGTTTATAAGGCGCTTAACAGTCAACAAGGACACACAGACAAACTTGTTTATACAAATCTTATGAAATGAGTTTTATTTGTGACTTGGATAGAAATGGGAGAATGCCCACAACTTATTATTTTGGGGATATACGCTCGGAAGTTAAATTGCAGTTTCAAAATTTTTTGAGTTTTTTATAATAAAATAGCAAAAATAACAACAAAAAAGAACAAATGTTATAGCTTTTTCATAAAAAATTGAGGTTGGTTAATTTTTAGATATCAATGTGTTGAAATGGGCAAGACTTGGGTTGTTCAATAAATAAGGAGTTTTTGAGCGTCGCGTCGAATATTTACGAAAATAACTCCTCTGAGGGTTTCTCTAGGCTGGAAATCGATTGCCCTGATTCAGGGAAGGGAATGTGATTGAAGCGAAAATGAACTAAAATTCGGATTTTCACTGGAAAACCTTCTGTTTATGGGTTTTTCTAGGAGGTGAATCGGTTGCACGCATTTTCGATCCGTTAAAATGATTCCCTGAGCCTGATTCAGAGAAGTAAAGATGAAATAAACGAACGTTTTATGCGAATTTTGAGTAAGAGTAAATTGAAAATGTGTTACGATTTTATTCTGCTTGTGTGATTTTAAAAAAATCGTTTTATTTGCATTACTACTTCTCTGAATCAGGTTCAGGGAATCATTTTAACGGATCGAAAAATCGATTCTTGATCGCGCGCATTTTCGAGTTTTTTTCGCTTCAATATACACTCCTTTCCTGAATAAGGGTCAGGATAATTTTGTCATGCCTTGAAAATGCGCTCAAACGATTCTCCGCCTAGAAAAACCCATAGACAGTCGGTTTTTCCAGTGGAAATCCGAATTTTAGTACATTTTCGCTTCAATACACACAAATCCTTCCTTGAATCAGGGAAGCGTTCTCGCGGCACGATAACCGATTCCCCGCCTAGAAAATCCCTCGAAGAGTCATTTTCGTATGAAACTAAATTATAAATATTTACGAAAATGACTCTCCGAGGGATTTTCTAGGCGGGAAATCGAATGCGCGTATTACCAGGCCGCGAAAACGCTTCCCTGATTCAGGGAAGGGGGTGTTTTCGTGTGAAATTAAATTATAAAACTGATTATTATGTGCCACTCTTGTTCAACTTTTTCATTATCTTGTTGAAACCCCCTATATTTTGTATTTGGAGACATATTAATAGACCACTCCACTCAGAAATAATTTGCCATGATTTGTATATATTCAGAAAGTTCATGAAATTTGGAGCATTTCTTGTTTTACGGCATGTTCTGAAACGCTCTCGTTGTCGAGATAATCGTATATGAAGTTTCGTCTGTGTATTAAAACGAAAACATGTACACAGTGGTCAAATCCCTGATTCAATAAAAACCTGTGTATTGACACGATTGGTCGATTTTTTTTCAAAATTTTTCAAAAAAATCGACTAATCGTGTCAATACACAAATTTGTATTGAATCAGGGATTTGATGGTAACAAACAAAAAATGCTCCTCCAAATTTCATGAACTTTCTGAATATATACAAATTATGGCAACTTTTTCCGAGGGAACTGGTCCTTTAATCAATTCTTCTCTTTTATTATTGCTTTTACATAAAAGGTCTACAATAACTTATGTTTGCCATCTGGCTTTCGTTCAAAAACTTGGCCCATGTTTTGCCATTATATTGTTTGTCTCTGGAGCACTCACTTCGATCGATAAACACTAGGCAAAAAGGCAGGCGGTTAAAGAAAAGCAAGAA
>JAQGCP010000922.1:0-14122 GCA_034699885.1 Acrobeloides thornei | reverse complement strand
AACAATAATTTTTTTAAATCCTACACTGAAAGTCGGTTCCCAAGAAATACACCGAGCAAATATTAGGTTTTCCTATCCAAATCGAAGCCGATGAATGCAGTAATTTATTCTGCGCTAATAAAACCAATTTCAAACGACCTGTACGAAGTAATAACATTGGTATTAATATCTAAATATTAATATAAGAAGCTCTAAAAATGCAGATTTTATAATTCGACTATAAAGCCCTGAGTCAATCGACAATTAAAAAATTTTTTTAACATAAAAATGGCCAATTGTTCAAATTTTGTCTAAAAAACTTAAAATCATGGCGTTCCAAAATGAGAACAAACAGTACTAGGACAATTTTCACGGTGATGGACAATCGTTATGGAAATTTTTCACAGGGACAATTATCGACATACACAACGGGATGGAACAAAACAAAAAATGGGATGAACAATAACGGGACGACCAGAGTCCGGGAATGGGTCCGGGACCCATTTGGGGTCCCGGATATAGTCCGGAAGGGACCCACTTTTTGGGGATCTCGGACCCCGTTTGCGTCCGGACTTTCGGGTCCGCAAGTGTCGGAGCGCCCATCTGACAAAGAGGAAACAGGCAGAAAGTTTTTTTGAAGATTGTCGGTGACACCATTTTGGAGGGCTCTAGGACTTTTCACAACGATCGATTTTCTTCACAGATTCGACTCCCGCTGGAGTCGAAATTTTTTTGCACATTGAAATCGTTGTGAAAAGTCCTAGGGCCTTTTGAAGGTGGCGTGAGACGCATCGAGGCTAGCACTAATTGCAATTGGTGCTTCCCAACTTGCTATTAGTGCGGCAATTAATGCTTCCAAAATTTCGAGACGCAATTAGTGGAGGCCCTTATTGCATAAATAGTAAAAAATGTCAGTTTTTTCGACATTTTTTACTAATTATGCAATATCTCCGCAACCAGAAAGAGTTATGGCATGATTTTGATGTCATTCGATTGCTACGAAATCCAGCTTTCTAATAACACCAAAACTATCAGGATTGGTTTTGTATTTCCGGAGAAATCCTCAACAACAAAAAACGTTTAGAAATGTCAAGTTTTGAAATATCAAACGACCAAATTTTCCCTTTATTAAAATTTCCCAAAATAACCGAAAAAATTCTAAAATGTAATATTACATTCATCCCGTTCAGCAGCGTATCTAGAATCAAATTTGGGGGGAGGGGTGCGAGAGTGGAATCTAATTTTAAGCCCAGGAATTTTTTATACAATTTTTTGGTTATTCAAACATAAGGGGGGGGCTCTAGGACGTTTGCCAACGAAAAAAGCGGACTTTTGCCAACTATTTTTTTATGTTTTGTCGTTGGCAAACGTCCTAGAGCCAAGGGGGACTATTAAGAAAAATTTTCGAATTTTGAGAGGGATGCGGCCGCCCCTCGCACCCCCTGGATACGCTACTGATCCCGTTACTGTGGATGCTGAATTTTCATCAAAATTATTCAATTTAATTTAAAAAAATTTGTTTGTTTATAACTAAACCATTGCTCAATTTTTTGAAAAACTGCGTATTTTGAATGTTTTTGTTTTCCTGGCGGAATTTCAAACATTTTCTTAAGTCAAAAATAAGAGCATTTTGCTGGGGTTAATAAATGTGTGTTGCCCATGTGTTGATTGCTCTATAATCCCTACAAAATTTGTAGTAAATGTCCTTTTAAAAAAGGAAAATTCCTTGTAGAAAAATCAGAAATATTAATCTGTAGTATCAATTTGTCTTACCAATCTGCTAAAAAATTTCAATGGGAAAACCCATCACCATCCTATATTTTGATGTGATTTCGCCCTATTCATGGATTGCTTTTGAGGTCTATTTTTATTCTTTATTTTATACATTCGGATGTTTTAGAGTCTTTTGCGTTATGAGAAGGTCTTGCCGACAACTTTACAGTTTCGTCCAGTTTTCTTGGGTGGAATAATGCAAGGCGCTGGTGAGTTTCATTTGTATTTTAATGAACTGTTAATTAGGAAACAAGCCTCCGGCTACGGTTCCGATGAAGGGCGCTTATATGATGAAAGATTTAGAGTATAACAATAAATACTGGGGTCTTAATCTTAAGCCGCCTTCGGTAAGTATCAGTTTTACTCTAACTAATCAAATCAAATTTTTCCAAAAAATTGAGTTTTGGCTAAAATACTTTTTTGCCTAATTAATAAATAATAAGAAATACCTCAAATTTAGGATTTTGTTGAAACCATTATGAAACGTGGTAGTTTGCAAGCGCAGCGTTTCTTGACAGTCATATCTCAAGAGAAACCGGAGTATTTACGACCGATTGCGCTAGAATTTTGGAACCGTGTTTGGTCTCGAGATGAGCCAATCCATGAAACTCAGCACATTAAAGAAGTAGTCTTTGATTTTTAATATTTAATAAATTTTTGAAGGTATGTGAGAAGCTCAAAATACCAAATGCCGACAACCTGATTGCAGAAATTGGAACACAGAAGACTAAAGATATTCTTAAAAAGAATACGGAAGAGGCACTTGCAAGTGGGGCGTTTGGTGCACCGTGGATAGTTGTGAAACGAGAAGGGAAAGATGACGCTTGTTTCTTCGGATCTGATCGTCTGCATCTGTTGTGTCACGAACTCAATACCGAATTCCAAGGGCCTCTCAAAAGTAAATTGTAGATTTTAATTGTACCTGCACAGGTTCAAAACTATTGTTTTACTATACGGTGAGCCAAAAAACTGTGCTTTGCGTTTTTTGCGAAAAATTTATATATAGATGAATTTTGAAAAAAAACCGCAAAAGTACGTTTTTTTGGCTCACCCTGTAGTCCTTCAAATAAATTTATAGAAAGTTCCGTTGATTACAGGGTGGACTTTAAAAAACCGGAATTTTGCCGTTTTTTGACGAAAAATTTTTTTCAACAAGTGATCTATTAATTTTATGCGAGAAATCGATTGTGCGCATTTAAAAATTCTGAAAATGCTAACCATGAAACCGTCATTTTTTCTTCAATTTTTTTCGCCTAAAAACGGCAAAATTCCGATTTAAAGTCCATCCTGTAGTTTTTATCAACATTTATTTAAAATAATCACATTTCAACAATAATAAATTTCTATAACATATAACAAAAAAGATATTTTTGCACCTAAATCTCACTTTTTTGCACCTAAATGTCATTTTTAGGTGCCAAAAAATATCATCCAACAAAAAACAAGTTCACTTTTTTCGACTAGCTACGTTCGGTCTTAGGTTTATTCGATTGAGAATTCGTGGATCGTTTTCCACTACCACCACCAGATTCTTTTCCGCCGCGCTGTTTCTTTCCGAATTTCTGTCGATTTCCGCCTTGTGGCTTGAAAGGATTGTAGACCTTTGATGTATCAGGTTTTTCTAAAAATGGAACGATTGCTTTTTTAGCCTTTTCCTCTCAAAAACTTACGATAAAACATTTGAGGATCATAGGATGAATAGTCTGCAACTGGATTTCCCGTCAAGTTCATCGGGGAGGAATTCGTCACATCCGTCGATGTCTCGTGTGACGTCGAAGGAGAAAAATGCTCATGTCCACGCTTCAATCCTCGGCGATTCTGACCTTGATTGGAGCGCACGTTAATATCCGTTTGCTTATGAAGTCGTTGTTTCTGCTTCTTTGTAAGTTTGAGGCCTGGAAAACTTTGATTGAGCTCATCTTCTAGCAAAGTTGCCTGCGCATGGACAGTAGTTGATTGTGAAGCACTTGTAACTGGTCCCTAAATTTTGGTTCAAGATTCCAAGTAAGAAGCCAAGCTCTTACATTAGTATTCATTATTCGAACATTAGCTTCGTCATGGTGCGAGAACAGAACAGTTTCCGTATCCGCCTTTGCTTCATCATCTTTTTTAGGTCCGTTTTCCTAAAAAATTGTGTGTGCTAGATAAAAAAATCGTTTAAAAATATATGTACCTCTTTTTCAGCTTCTTTCATTGCAACTAGATAACAGTCAAACGGTGTTGCCCATTCATTCATTTTTTTCAAAATCTTTTTTATACGTTTATCCAATTCATTTTTCTAAAAAAAATTAATTTTCTCTCTTTCTTTTTCGTTCTATTTTTAACGAATTTTTCAATTTTTGATGAATTTTTCATTTTTTGTCGAATTGTTCAATTTTTGACAAAAAATTTTTAATTTTTGACGAATTTTTCGATTTTTTATGAATTTTTCAATTTTTGACTATTTTTTTCTATTTTTGACTAATTTTTCGATTTTTGACTAATTTTTTCAAATTTTGTTGAATTTTTCAATTTTTTACAAATTTTTCGATTTTTTACGATGATTTTTTGCCCCCCCCCCCACCAACGAAATTTTTTCTGGATATGCTACTGGATGGCTGCTAAAGTACCGAGGATCTGATTTCAAATCTTTGAATTTTGAATATGCAACTACTAGTTTTTTGAAATAGTTCGGATGATGGAGACGCATAACGAGGAAATTTTGTGCAACTACTACTATACCTCTTCAGTTTCATCATCAATTCGAATGAAAGCCTCGCCTTGTTGCTTCTTTACATCCATGACAATCGGAAGCTCGAAGCCGGGTTTTTCTTTAATTGGGCGTTGATTGATCTTCAGCCGTGAATTCAACGGCGGCACCTGTTCATCTACACGGAATGTTGAAAAATCAATTCTTGGACGAAGTTTTGCTTTTAATTTAGTGATCTTATTCTCATTATCTGCAATCTGAGCAACACGAGTGGCATTCATTAGCTCTTCTACAGAAACGGAGGTATTTGTCTTCTCTAATGGCAAGTCCAGTGCTATTCGAATAATGCTAGAAAATTTTCGTTCAAAAACATTTTGAAAAATTTTCGAAAAAAAATTGAAAACTTTTCGACCAAGCCCAGCATTTACGGAAGAAATTTTATTACGTTCCACATGCAGCAGTGGTGGAACGTAATGAAATTTCTTCCGTAAATGCTGGGCTTGGCCGAAAAGTTGCGACTTGATGAAGCCGGTTTCGAATTTTTCAAAAAAAATTTAGAGCACAGAAAGCATTTTCAGTGCGATTTTTGAATTCAGCACATAAAATTACCCCTAAAATGGTCATTTTCAACAAAAAATTTTTCGAAAAATGCGTCCTCTGTTCCGAACTGGTACACACTGTTCTCTTTACCTATGTAAAAATTTCACATCTCGTTTCACCATCAATGGGATTGGTGCACAGCATGCAAAAATACCATTCTGCTCTTTGGGCAAGATCTCAGCGATTTGCAACATCATATGACTAGGCAGAACATAATCGAGACTTTCATCTTCTTCTCTAGCGGTCGCATCACGCCATTTCCATAGCTCCTTCAGTGCATACGATTGCCGATTGTTGATCGCACGTCTACCTTTCAGTAAGGAGAGATATCCATTCGAATCAAAACGGGGTTGTTGGAATGTCTACAAAAAAGCGTGACTTTAACAACATGTACTGGGGTACTGGAGTTGGGGACCCCCAAACTTTTTTTCATCATAACCCATCGGGGATAATTTTTGTGTAGAATCCAAATATCGCACTCCTGGGCATGAATACGCTTCCCTGCGTGGTCGTTTGTGATAAATTTTTTTGTATCCTTGCGTGGATGTGTTGGCGGGAATACTTGATAATTATGTGCAGTCGTTCATCCAGGTCCATTACCCTGGATCATGGTTAGGAAAGTATTCATGTAGTCGAAAAAACAGTATTTTTGACGAAAGATTTTTCAAAAATCGCATGAAAATACTCCTTATAGGTGATTTTTGAAAAAAATTGAGGGGGATTTTGGATTCTACGCACCAAATTATGGATTTTTATGAAAATTTTTTCAAAAGTCCTTGATGGGCCCAACTCCGAACTAGTATGTATCCATGTAATTAATCATTTACTCTCAAACAAATCCTGGCACTCTTCTCGTAAGTTGTCATTAGCAAATTTTTGTACTCGTTTCCCTCATCCAAAAGCCTATTCTGGATGCCATCATAGCAACTCAATAAATAGCGCGTGTCACTTCGTGCATACACAATGTGGTCTTCAGTCAATGGTCGGAGACGCCAATCGGCTCGTTGGAACTCTTTGTTCAATTCTACACCACAAAATTGCTGAACCAAGTATTTTAAACTCTTCGGATGCATTCCCAACATGTTCAATGCTTCAAATGTATCAAACATGTTCACTACGTAAACACCAAAGTCTCGTTGCAGCCATTCAATATCGGACTCGGCGCCATGAAAAACCTAAAAGAAAACGGATTTTACAGGATGCGTATCAAGTTCCCGTACACTTTGAAGTTAACGAAAATTGCCATGAAAATTAAGAAAAAATTAGGGTTTAAAGTTTTCCGGGGAGAATTTTATGCGAGGAATCGATTGTATAAGTCTTGAATTTTAAAAAAATTCTGCTTACCTTTAAAATAGTCGGATTCGTAAAAGGCTCGTTGAGAATATGAAGATCATTCCATAATGGGAAAGGGTCTATAATAAAATCAGCGTCTCGAGTCGAAATTTGTATCAAACATGTAATCCCAAGAAAACTTCGATATTCATGGTGCTACAAAAACAATCATTATTCCGTGTTTCAGCCCCAACTATAAAAAAGTTGGATCTAAAAGTCAAAGTCCAAAGCTAGCATCCTGTCCGATCTGACAAGCTTAACTTGCCAAATCGGACGGGATGATAACTTCAGATTTTGAATTTTGGGTCCAGCTTTTTTATAGTTGAAGCTGAAACGGACTATAATCTAAAATCTCTGGAATAGAATACCTCCAAATCAACAGCAAACTCCTTAGATTCATTCAAAATTTGAATCAATTGTTTTAAATCATCCACAGTTTTGACAAAGTGCACAGGTACATCTTCTAATTCTTTGATAGGCTAAAAAGAAGGTATAAGTTAAGAATGTGAGCGGATATCGATTTCGAATCAAAATCGATCAATTTCGTTGGAGCTACTTTAGCACATCATATTCAGCTTAAAAACCTACCAAGACTTCTCGCTTTTGAAGATGTAATTCAGGTACTTTAAAATGGTCTAGTTCAAACTGATATGGATGTTCAGAAACGTCGGTATCATTCAGCCAAGCTTTTCGAGATGACTGATCACTACTAATAAGCGTAGCAGATTCATCAATAATGCGAATTCGAGAACCGGGATGCTGGGCTTCATGATATTTCACTCGAAGCTTCGGCACAAATGGTGCATCTGAATTGTTGATATTCTGTTGAAAAGATAACTGTGGTTTCTGGATATTCATTTGCTAAAATTGGGGTCAATTTTAAGAATTTTAGAGTTACGTTTTTATTCGTTACAGGCTTGTAGCTAGTCTATTCTTACGTTTTTAACCAAAAAAATTTTCCGACGTGTTCCGCGAGTCACACAAGATCGCCAAATAAAAAATTTTTAATGTCGCGCCCTGGATTCTATCTATGTTCAGTAGCGCGAGTGGTGCGGCCGCGCCCCCCCCCAAACCCAAAAAATTTCTTAATAAAAATGAAAAAAAATGAGGTTTTTGGGGTTTCGCAAACCCACAAAATCGAAAAAAAATCAAAATCCTGGATACGCTACTAGCTATATCTGATTCGTTTTTTGCCTTTTTTTCATACCACTAGTAAACCGTGATGCTTAATTGGCCGCGATATACTCTGAGGTAATTCATGTTTCTGTGCTTCAGGAAGAGTACTAAGTATGGTATAACGACCACTTTTATCATGTCCATAAGATTCAGTTGGTTTGGCAATTCTTTGTTCATTTCTCAACATCACAGCTACACCACCTGGCACCGGTTCTGCGCCCAATTCTCGTTGTTGGATCATCAGCCTTTCGGCATTTAGTGCTGCCACAAATTCATCAAACGAAATACTCTAAAAAAGGCATTTAGCAATTGTTAAATAAAAAGGGGAGTACAGCTCGTTCGGCAAGGGTATCATTCGAATCGATCAATGTTTCCATATCGTGGAGAACCCTGGGAATTCTTGCACGACAGCCAGAATGTAATAATAAGTTTCGCATTCTTAAAAAAATTAAAATTGTTATAAAATAATAAAAATCGGCACTTCTTCGAAATGCCCCCTTGGAAAATCAATTATTCAAAATCTCGATCAGGATGAGCTCGGGGCGGCTCAAATCGCTCGGAATCATGTTTTTCACCCATAAAAAGCTCCTAGAACTAAAAATCGACTGAATTTAATGCTCCTGACCTCATTGAAATCAAAAATTAAAATCCTGTTAGACGCATTAAATTCAGCCGATTTCGAATCCTATGGGGTTTTTGTGCGTGAAAAATAAAATTCAGAGCGATTTGACCCGCCCGAGCTCATCCTGATCGAGTTTTTGAATAATTGGGAACTTATGCACTTCAGCTCCCCCAGTTCCAATAATTGATTCTCCACAGGGAAGATTCCGAATAAGTGCCTAAGAACCTACAAACTGATGATACGAGTTCGCTGCGTTTCCATGAAATTGGCAAACAAAGAAAACGTCGCGTGTAACTCATAGGTTTCACCCAAACGTGGAAGAGCGTTCGAAGCTCGTACAGCATCAACAATGGTCTTTTGAAGATTCTAAAAGATTGATTGATCAAGCTTCATGAAAAAAGGGATAAAAGCTACCTTAACTAGCTCTTCATCTCTGGCTATAGTATCAACTTGTGCATGTGACATTGTAGACGAATTTTCGTCATCTTTATCCATTTTTAAGCTAAAAATGAAAATTTTGGCTTATACAAAAAGTTGAACATAAAAATTCAAAGTATAAAATGCCACAAAAACTTCACACGGCGCACAAAAATACGTAAAAACGCTAAAAAATGAGTTATCAACGCTCAAAAACGTGTCCAGAAATTATAGTATTTCCGGACGGTAACCGTCCGGAAATCGTGTCCGGACGCTAGCCGTCTGGAAATTCGAATTTCCTGACGCGAGCTGTCCGAAAATCGTTCGAAAATTGTGAAAATGCACTATTTCCGGACGCTAGCGCATTTCCGAACGGCTAGCGTGTACCCTAGCTGTCCGGACGCTAGCCGTCTGGAAATTCGAATTTCCGGACGCGCGCCGTTCAGAAAGGGTGCGCGCTAGCAGTCGTGAAACGCATTTCACGACGATTTCCGGACGCTAGTCGTCTGAAAATCGTTAGGAAATTGTGAAAATGCATTATTTCCGAACACTAGCGCATTTCCGAACGGCTAGTGTCCGGAAATGCATTTTCAAACTGCTAGTGCGCACCCTAAAAATACAAATTAGCCAATTTGAAAGCAAATAAAACAATTCCTCAACAATGAAAAACCTACAATTCGACAAAAAACTGTTTTTTATTCTAAAAACGGTTGGAAATTGCCTAACAACGGTCGTTATAGTCATTTTTTCATTGAAAATGTTGATTTTCCAATTAATTCATTGAAAATAAACATATTTTACGTAAATTACATGCTTTTACGTAGCATTGCACAACACTAATTTCAAAAAATTTTAAATTTGTCTGGGGACCATAACCAAAAATTTCTATACCAAAAAACTTAAATATTTTGTATTCACAAATTATCATTTCCGCAAATTCGTTTTCATAAACAGATAAATTTAAATGAATTCTATTTTTTTTAATTTCACTTCTATTTGATCGAGAAATTCTCGACAACTTTTTTATTCGAGGTTGACATACAAAAATAAACGTTTCGGAAGTTCAGGAAACATTTCGAAAGTGATCAAAATAAAAAATTTTTTGCCCTAGTGGGATCGAATCTGTGGGCTCAACGTTGCTTATCTTGCCAGATCGGATGGGCTGCGCTTTGCACCACTTGGCCATCGTCTCCGGACTTTTTCCCATTGGCGGCGGAAAAGGACCTTACTTCCGAAATGTTAACTTTCGAAATATCACAAGGAACCCCAAATCACTTTCGAAATGTATTCGAACGATCCAAAATCGGCGTGGCGGAGAATCTTTTCCAGTGGGCTAATTTTCTAATTCCTTCATTTTTGACACATGTTTTTCACTTTTTATAAGGTGTATAAAAAACCGGAGTTTGGGCGATTTTTTCATGTTTTTTCGGCCCGAAAATTTGTTCAAAAACCCTAAAAATGACCCATATAAGGGTAACTTTATGCGGGAAATCGATTGCGTGCATCCCCGAAGCTTGAAAATGCTTCTAAGATCTTGACTCAGGAAAATAAGTGTGTACAGTCGAACTCGATTCAACGACACCCATCTTTGGCCCTCTTACAAGGGGGGGAGCAAAAGTCCTCGTGTAAGGGGTGGTTATCCTCGCCTAAGGGGCAAAAGTCCTGATATTGTCAAAAACGCTGAAAAAGTGTTTTCTCGTCCAGAATTGTTGAAAAAACACGTTTTTGAAATGTCAAGACTTTTGCCCCTTAGACGAAGATATACCGCCCCGAGAACTAAACCATTTTCGGAGATCTTATGCTTATTTGCCTTATCACCCACTGGGTGGTATTACCCAATGACCTAATCACCAACCAGTGGGTGATGGGTGATTGTGGGCAATTTACCCAGTGGGTGATCATCCATTGAGTGATGGTACCTTTTCGCTCCCTGCCCTGGAGCCGGGGCCAGAACGTGAAAATAATAAAGTTTATTCGAAAAGAAAATATCAGTCTCTAATATATTCTAACAGCCTATAGTTTCCATATTTTAAATAATCATTTGTAAAAGGTACGTAAAAAGCTCTGAAAATAGAATTTGATTCTTCTGCCATAAGGAATGGTTTGCTGGTCAGTGTGCGCCATTTATCCGTCTAAACAAATATTTATCATATTTTTAAAACTTAAAGGGGGCCGGCCGATTGAGGCGAGTTATTGCAAAAAATTTTCGACAAACGTAAAAGATGTTTGAAACGATGAAAAAATACTGTTTTTGAGGAAAAAGCGAAAAAATTTTTGGGTCTGTTTTTTAGCCTTTGCAGTCTTCTCCCACAAAATAAATGGTGAAACTTTTGGCAAAACTTGAAACAAGTGTGAACCGAAAAAAACAGTTTTTTTCACCGTTTTGAATATTTTTTATGTTTGTCGAAAAAATTTTGCGATAACTCGCCTCAATCGGCCCCTCTTCCTTTAAATTTTCTTACCATAGCAGCATAATTTGGTTCAAATTCTGTTCCATTGTTACCCAAGTCCAGATCGATGAGAAAATCGCAACTATCCGCCGGAACATAACGATCCATTTCTTCTTGATTCAAATCATTCATCCCCGTAGGAATATGACGTGTATTGGCCGGAAGACGGCCAGCTATGAACGGTTTGGGTAAAAGTCCCCTGAATTCACTTCGTACGAAGTACATTTCTACGCGACGTTTTCGATTTCTTTTATCAACCACATGTTCTTGTAGGAAAAACGAAGAATAGTATCGATGCCATTCTTTTCCAAGACAAAGACGTATAGGGTCCTACAAGGGATAATTATTCTAACATCGAGGATTTCGAAAAATAAATTTTTTCGTCGAAATTTTTTTGGCTACCATGAAAATTTTATTGAATCAGGCAACGTGTATACTGAAATGAAAAGAAACGTGGGTCCTTATATAGCTTTTTTTAATGCATCCCTGCGTGGTCGTATGGCGGGAAAATCAAGATTAATACTAACTACTTCTATTTATTTTTCTTCTACTACAAGTACTAACTAATCCTGATTTTTCTGCCATACGACCACGCAGGGATGCATAAAAAAGCTATCCATGTTTCTTTTCGTTTCAATGTACACGTTGCCTGATTCAATAAAAAGTTTCGTGGTAGCAAAAAAACCAAATTTCGACTATACCTGCATTTTTGAGAAATCCATGTTTTGTTGATTAATTATAAAATGATCGTGGAATGACTTATACGTCTCCAAAGTTCCATAATAATTCCTATGCAGCGCCCAACCTCTAGATAAACACAGTAGAACATATGTTAACAAAAGAAGCCATGGAATTGATGCTAATTTAGAAGGTAATAGCCGAAGTGCAGCATCAATTCCCACTCCAGCGAGGATAGCAATTAAGGGGAATACTGGGAAAAGGAAACGTTCTTCTTTGTGTGGTTGAGCAAAGAAAATGGCTAGCCAGGCAAACAAGGATAATGTAATCAAAAGAAGAGGTACAAAACGGTACCAATAGAGAATGGTCCATTCTAAAAATGTTGAAGCTATTGTGGATTAGGGGGTGGTCAGCCCAGGGTCAAAAATCGAAAAAGTCGTCAAAAATTGAAAGATTCATCAAAAATCGAAAAATTCATCAAAAATTGAAATGATGAATTTTTCAATTTTTGACGAATTTTCGATTTTTTCGCATAAAATTACCCCTAAATATGTCATTAAAAAAAATTTTCGATTTTTGACCCTGGGGTGCCCCCTTGAACCACAATAGCTCCAAAATGTTCAAATTTGACTTTAAAAAATTGAAAAATTACCAATTTTGGCAGAAACTGGTTTATCTGTATCCATATCTTTAACATAGTTTGTTTTTATGTAAACAATCAAAGCCAATGGTAGGGCTAGCAAGGCGAGTATAGTCGCAACATTCCAATTTAACAACAAGTTTTTCAGGTAGTAGGAAATTGGTGCCACTCCATACAGGTCTGGACCATGAGTGGAAAAGACATTGTATAAAACAATATTTAATGGAGCCTACAAATTCCATTTTTTTCAATCTTACAAAGGAGGGTCCGGCTTTTCAAAAATTTCATTAGCCATATTGTTGAGGACCCCCAAAACTTTATGTCAAAAACAGGGCTGCACAAATTTCCGGAAACGATTGAATCAGGCAACAAATTTGGCGCTTCTCGACCAAAGGAAATTTTTGAAAAGCGATCCGACAGTTCGAGACCCTCGATTGTTTTTTTTAGTTTAAAAAATACCAAAACAGGACGGCCATAATAAAAGGAATCGACCAAATACATTGGAACGAGGAGAAGCACAGCCGAAATAAGAGAGAATAGAATAAAGCGTAAAAATAAGTGACGATATCGAATAAGACACATTTCAAAGACAACCGGTAACCCCAAAACTGCCGCAAATGGCCAACCAACTAATGCACTAATGGCAGTGCACAAGATTGCCAAAAACCTTAAAAAGATTATATAAATGTTTAAGGGTGAACGATAGCAGTCTCGAAACGCAAGTCTTGAGGCGCTAGCAATCTCGAAATTCAACTATTTCGAGACGATAGCAATCTCGAAATCGTCCGGCTGCGTTCAAACATGTCAAAAAAGTCTAACTTTGCCTGATTTTCAATAAAATCGTGTTTATTGAAACGATTGGTCATGAAGTAATGTAAACTCTCGATAAACGGGCATCTTTAAGCGGCCCCCCTAAAAAATTCACTACCTTCTTATTTATACTTTCGGGATTGTTCGAGTCGCCGATCGATTCTAGAAGCTTGTTTATGTAGCGCTGTTTCACTTTGTATTGTCTCATTAGCTTCAGCCGCTGTTGCAAGGTAAAGGTGCGCACTAAATTTGATAATAAGATATATATGACTCCGATTTAAAATACTTCGATTCAATTGACGTTCATAATTCTCCCATAAAGTTTCGGCACGTCGTGCACCAAATTCACGTAAGCGATTCAGCTAAAATGCATATGTGTATGTTGTAAAAATATGTGGAAATCCTCTCTTCTAACCTGTTGATTGTAATTGTCGCGAATGTTGTCCAAATGTTGTGTCAAATGTTCGAGTTGTGTCTGCCTATAGTCTCGAATACGATCCGCCTGGTTGGAATAAGAAACTCGAACTTGCTCGACCTAAATTTGATAGAAATATTGAAGTCCGACACATCAAACACGAACTTGTTGATGATAATTTTCTCGGACTGCAGCCACTCGACGATGATAAGTTTCATGAAGATTGTCCATCTGCCTTTGCCGATACTTTTCTATAGCTTCCACCATACTTCTCACGCGACTCATACGTTCTATAGAATTATTATTTTTTTAAATTTTCACTCAGTTCTCTTGTTTTATAGGCTCTAGGAAGATTGCCAACAGAAAATTGCCAACGGAAGATTGCCAACGTCATAGGTATTGCACTAGCGGAAAATTGCCAACAAAAAAACATAAGAAAAATAATATTATTAAATTTTAAATTATTCAAATCGTTTCAATATCGAGATTTTAGTGAAATTCAGGCAACTTTTGTTGCGTTTTATAGTCGTTGGCAATTTTC
>JAQGCP010000921.1:0-14125 GCA_034699885.1 Acrobeloides thornei | reverse complement strand
AATGATGATAAAGAATTTATTAAAAATAAAATACTTTTCAGAGTTGATACTTTTTGGATGAACTACAAGAATGTTAACTTTAAGAATTTAAAATTAAATTATGAGTTTCCTGAAAAGGTTGACAAATAAAAATTGAATTATAAAAAAATTTTAGGTTTCAATTTGTGAAGATCCCAACAAAACTTTATTCAGACTTAGCAAGTTTCCATACTTTTGTATTGATAAAATGGATTTGGGCATTGAAAATTTACTTCCAAAACCTTTTCAGGTGAAAGGAAATTTTTTGAATTATAAAGAACTTATCTTTTTTTCTATAGGATCCACGTTTTTACGACAAATATGAATATCTCGAAGTCAGTCTTTCAACTAAGAACTTTGGCAATTCACCTTGGGCAGATTTTTGGCTTTCTATCGAAATTAATTCGCCAAGACAACTCAATGGAAACAAAATTGAAAACGTAGTTCAGTATCTTAACTCGTCTGTAATACGAGTAAAACTAAATAATTCTAATGAAAACAAAATTGAAAACGTAGTTCATCACATTAACTCGTCTGTAACACGAGTAAAACTAAATACTTCTAATGACAATAACGAAACATATATCTTTGGCTCAAGTTTCGGTTCAGCAGATTCTGTGTTTTATCAGCCAAAAGAAAGTTAGAATTTTTTTTTAAATCTTTAATATTACATTTAGTAAAACTCGATTGCCGTGTCGATGAGACTAAATTAAACGAAAATTCTAAATGGAGTTACTTTTTGTTTCTGTCTGGAACCATTTTTGGACTATTATTGGGTGTGTGCTTCACAAGTGGTTATAAAAAATGTTTTAATTGTAAAAAAAGAAGCAGAAGAATTCATGATAATATAAATGAGAAAAAAATTTTCATGCAAAATTTAAATAAATAAAAATGTTAACATTATTAGAGGTGGATATATTTTAAAGAAATCTGATAAACTTTTGAACTCATCGAATGGAATATAAATCATTAAAAAAGAGACGTTTGAAAATAACGGCCTTACTCTTAGGCTAAGGTTTAGTCTAAGCCGATTTCTTATCGAGGAAAAAAGATTTTTGGATACGGTCTTTTGTAAGTTGATAGACATATAAAGATATTTTTTAAACAACGTTTTCATGATTTTTAAATAAGCCTGTGTGCGAAGAATCAGAACCCAGACTGGGAAGAAGCTATTCCAAAAGACATTTTTTACCAAGTTTCAAACGCTGTTGCTAAGCAACCCCAAGACTTCAGTCCTTTATTCGATGCTACCAAGGTCGATTCTTATTTGAAACTTTTGAATTGGTCTGTTTCGTTTGGAGATTCTGTTCCAGATTTCCGGTTAGCAAGCTTTTGACTATTACTTCGCCAGGTTCCGACATGTTCAAAATTTTAAAAAGCAGTCCATTTACTACCAAGGGTCACGAGCTAGAAGAAATCATGCTTCTGCTTTAAGCACAAAAGCAAAATCCTCCGGAAGAAAAGCACTGTCGGACTCTCCAATTGGACGTGGACAAGTACGGCATCATTCGTTGCAAAGAAAGGCTTGAAAATTCCGGACTAGCTCATGATACCATTTACCCAGTCTTCTTGTCTAAGCGCTGTGAAACAAATGTGGTGAAAGTCCCCTATAAAAAGTCCCTGGAAGACAAAGAGAGGTCAGATCGTTCGCAGATTCTCAGGGTTCGAAACACCCTTTTCAGTCCTTCGAGTAGGCTTATAAATTCTGAGTCTTAAATTATATTGTCTTCATCATAGGTCGGCAAGGGGGGGGGAGTCTCCCCCCCCCTGACCGACGCACGCATAGACCCAAAATTAAGGGGAGGACCACCGCATGGACCCAAAATTGAGAGGGGGACCACCGCATGGTCTATAGAAGTTGGGTGTCAGCTAAAAAAAAAGGTCCTTTTTTTAAAAATCTTAGGTGGGGGGACCACCGCATCGGGAGTCCCCTCCCCCCCACCTTGCTGAACTATGATCCAGATTTCCCCGGATTTATCCGGGGAATTCTGACGAAATCTTTTTATTGGCTGGGGAAATCTTTTTCCCCAGAATTACTTGGGTTTGAAAATTTTTTCGCCCTCACTAACAAAGCCTTGGTGGTGCAATGACAAAGCAGCGGCTTCGTAAGGTCGCGAGTTCGAATCCCGCTTGAAGCCAATTTGGTTCCAAATTGGCTCCAAGCGATATTCGAACCAGCGACCTTGTGGCCACGAAGCCGCTGCTTTGTCACTGCACCACAGAGGCTTGGTGAGGGCGAAAAAATTTTCAAACCTAAGTAATTCTGGAGAAAAAGATTTTCCCAGAATTCCCCGGGAAAATCTGAATTAATCCGGATTTATCCGGATAAACCCGGGGAAATCCCAACCCTGCTTATAAGCAGTTGATTTTTAAGAAACAATTCTTTTGTTAATTTTTTACCAAATAATATTTTTATCGAGTTTCATTGATCAATCGCTTATAAAAGACATAAAACTAGAGAGAAAAAAGATTTTTTGCATTTTTAAGGCAAAATAAAGGGCCCTGGTCTTGTATCACTTCGCGCTACCCAACCCCTTGCGACATGCGATGTAGGGTGGAGGGTAGCGCGAAGCGCTGAGGTAGCCCAAATTTTCTCATGATTATCCCCCTTTTAACTATATGAAAATCATTTACCCATCAACACACGCTGGGTGGCAATCGATACATTCTTGCTTGTTACCAACAAATTTTGAAAATTGCTGCGGAAAACACTTTTTTAGGCATCGTACCGTTTCCGAATCTTCGCCACCAACTTGCATGAAATAATATTCGTTTTGACAACTGATACACTCATCAAATTTGTTACAGAATTCACAGCCTAAAGACTCTTTGCAAGAACTTGGTCGGAGCTCACTAAAACTATAATTTATAGATCGTTTCCAAAATGAAAAAAGATTATACTTTAGATGCAGTGGTGTATCGAGAACCTGATGAAAAAATATCGAAAAAATTATGGTAGTAAGTAAAATCAAACTCATTTCATTGAAGGATCCTAAAAATTATTATTGACAAAGAATAGTATCGAAGTATCAGTCGCGGATTTTCATAATTTTGACGTAAAATGGCTCAGAATAAAAATATAAGAATATTTTTTCGAATTAGCTGCCCATACAACGGAAATGTTGAGATCAAGGGGGTTTAGCGTTTTCATTGGAACCAAGGGCCTCCAAAAACACTTTTATTTAAATTCTTTCGTCGAAATTTCGACATTTTTCACCGTTTTTGGCTATGGCGAACATTTTCTAATAGTTTTTAGAAAAAGTTGAAAATTTATGAAAAAATTGGTTGTTTGAATCCCATGGGTCCCCAAAAAATCAATTTTTCAAAAATTGTCAACTTTTTCTAAAAACTATCGGCAAATGTTCGCCATAGCCAAAAACGGTGGAAAATGTAGAAATTTCGACGAAAGAAGTCAAATAAAGGTGTTTTTGGAGGTCTTTGATTTCAATGGAAACGCTTTTTTTTTGCATAAACCCCCACCTTCGGATCTCGACATTCCCGTTGTATGGACTAGGGTTGTCGTATCGATATTATATCGATACAAACCCTAGTTATTTAATTAAGTTTTTGCTCTTTGATAAGTTCGACATAAAGTCAGACAAAATGAAATTTTTTTGATTGAAAATTTTAATCAAAAAAATTTCATTTTGTCTGACTTTATGTCGAACTTATCAAAGAGCAAAAACTTAATGAAATCACTAGGGTTCGTATAGATATAATATCGATACGACAACCCTAGTCCTGGTGAAGGGTTCTGGATTCGAAAGGACAGGATACATTCATGTTCTTGGGCTCAGAGAAGTATCTAGTACTCGGGGACACTTATGAATTTTTCAAAAACTTTTTTGAAATTTTATTCAAAAAACGTCAAAATTTTTTTTGTACCCCCTCTCCCTCCCCGCATTTCTGCCTTGAAATTACGCTACTGCCTGATAGATATCTACAATTTTTTGTTTCAGAAAGATAAAGATTCGCCCGAAAATCAAGTTTCATTTCTTAATCGACAATTCTTATGGTGGTTTAATCCGATATTCAAAATCGGTCACCAAAAGGCTCTAGAAGTTCAAGATTTATATAATATCGATGAAGATATGACAGCCCATTATTTACATAAAAAATGGGAAGCCGCTTGGACTCCAGTTATACAAGAATATCATAAAGAACGTCAAAACATGGTATCCTCTCAAATGTCAATTATTACCGATGAAAATGAAGAAGCGAAAATGGTTTTGAAAAAAGAAGATTCTGTTCCATTATTAAATACAAGAAAGAAATCTAATCTTAATAGTTATGGAGCTACGAAGAATTTTGAAAGTAGTATTTTAAATATTTGAAAAATGCGATTTTTGTAAAAATTGAAACTTTTTTTGAAATTTCTATATCACTCTGTCGCCCCCTCCCCCCAAAAAAACCTCCTAGCTCCTCAGGATTAAGATCAAATTATTAGGCCATCTAAACTTGGCTCGGGTCAAAATGACCCATATTTGACGGATGAGGGTTAATATTCGTGGGCTTATTTGTTTCTTTTTGGAATGACCAAAAATGGTTAAAATCAAACAAAAAATGTAAATTTTTGAGGCTTTTTTTCAAAAAATGAACCACTTTGACCTAAAGAGCAATTGCTTTTAGCTAAAATCCAACCTATTTCTCATACTCCGAAGCCTCCTTCGATCATTTGGAGATTATTTTTACTCTTCAAATGGCAATTGATAGGTGGAACTTTAGTCAAATTAGTATCGGATGTTCTACAATTTGTGAACCCGTTAATATTAAAGTATGCTTCGTAGCATGTTGACTTTAATCTGTTCGAATTTAGTGAGTTGATCACGTTTACTGAAAATCCAAATGCTCCTTTATGGCTGGTAAGATTCGAAAGAAAGCATAAAAATGATCATTTTAGGGCTTTACTTGGGCAATTTCCATGTTTGTTGTAGCGGAATTAAGATCCATTTTTCTCAATAATTATTTCAATCTAATGTTTAGTGTGGGAATGAAAATTCAAAGTATATTAACTATTGCGGTTTATGATAAGGTAAAAGCTTTTACTCGAAAATTTATGAAAAAATGGAAACAAAATTTTATACGATCTCTAAAAAATGAACTTTTATGATTTTTTTGATAAAATCGAAAAAGTTTTGTTGATTTTTTTCAAAAATTGCAAAAGTGTCTTTTTTATGCCCCCTAAACTTTTGTTTTCAAACTTTGAAACAAAAATTTTAGGCTCTAAAACTCTCGAATGCAGCTAGACGCGATAAAACCATCGGAGAAATTGTAAATTTAATGTCGATCGACGTAGAAAGATTTCAACAACTCACACCTCAAATTCAACAATACTGGTCAAGTCCATTCCAGATCGCCTTGGCGCTATTTCTGTTGTACCAAACTATTGGGTTATCCTTCATAGGTGGCGTAGTTGTGATGATATCACTCATACCTATGAATTTGGGAGTTGCTATCAAGTTTAGAAAATGGCAGGTAATAAGAAAAACTTTGACTATTAGGTAAAAAAATTCAAAAAATTTAGGCTGAACAAATGAAACTTAAAGATGAACGCTTAAATATGTCAAATGAAATTTTAGGTGGGATTAAAGTGGTTAAATTGTATGCTTGGGTAAGCTTCAAAAAAAGAAAAATTCTAGATTTTTTTACCTCGATTTTTAATCTTTAGGAATTACCCATGCTACAAGTCATCGCTGACATCCGAAAAAAGGAAGTAACTATCATAAGAAAGGCTATGATGTTGCGTTATATAACGGATATGATCAATGTCACTTCGCCATTTCTGGTAACCTAAATTTTCTAGACAGATTTAAACAGTTTTTTAGGTTTCACTCGTAGCTTTCGGAGCTTATGTCTTGACTGGAAATACGCTAACTCCTCAAATAGCTTTTGTATCTTTAACTTTATTCAGTCTTTTAAGTATGTATGTTGTATTCGAGAGGTGACAAAATTTTTCAAAGTGATCATTTTTGTCACTTTTTCCGAGCTTTGATAGGATTTTCGGAACTAGTTCACAAAGGGTGGACATCTATCGATGACAAAAAAATAAAAAAATTTTTTTCCAAAATTTTTCGAAAATTCATATATTTTTTGTTTCCCTTGCATAACCAAGCAATTTTATCATTTAATTATCAACAATGCACAAATTAAACAAAAGAACATCATGGATTACAATGATAGAATACAGAAATTTGATTCCAGAGATGGAAAAATACTCGCCTTCTTTCTCCAAAACGTTGTCTCCAATCGAACTCTTTCAGATGACTATGCAAAGGTCGATCATGTATTCCACGCTTTTTTCTCACATACATTTTCCACTGGTTGTTTCGATTTTCGATAGTTTGAGTATGAGCGCCTGTATTCGGGTCAACGAAATGGAAACGATGATTCACGGTCAAATGCCTGAAGCGTCTAAATCGTGCCAAACGCCGATACGAACGCCATTCATCGCTATAGATTCTCGTATTTGGTCTAACATGAAGGAAAATGATTCGGAGAAGCGTGGCTGCATTACGTCTTCGAACTACTCTTGAATAGGTATGGCCTGATCCGCGCTCGACCATGCTGAAGATCCATTTTGGTCGTCTCCTAACTCGTCTACCGAATCGTCCATGTTTCCGAGACATATAAGTTTCATCGACCTCAACCTCGACATTGCGTCCCCCTAGTTTAACGGGATTAGCTCGGAAATAGCGCTGGCATATATCACGAAATTTGGCGTACCATCTCACCTAATAGCGAATTATGAATTTAGGGCCTGTTCCTCCGATCCTTGTAATTGTACTTGTACTTGTAAAAAATTTACAAGTACAAGTACAAGTGAAAATACAAGTACAAGGGCCGGAGGAACAGGCCCTTAATCTCTTTTAACCCCTAAGCTTACCACTATTCGATGCGCGATTCTAGTTTCGAATTCGGCTTGGTCAATCGAGAAACTCATAGCCCAGAAATAAGAGAGCTTAAAAATTTGCTTGTTGTTTAGCTTTGCGCTTTCAAAAAATGTTCCCAATTTATAGCCTTTATGCGGTTTCGCCGGTCGATGCATGGCTCTATAGCAAACCCAAAATTTCTTTCCATCCGGTCGTTGCTTAAAATGCATAGGCTGCCCACAAATACAGTCCATAGATCCGTGAAGAAGGCCAATAGAAGCTAGCCACTGATCGAATTCATCGTCAGTCAAATGCAGCTTATCATAAAGATCATCAAGGTTAAAGTCTTGTAGTTCATTCATTTATTAGCTATGAAATGGTTGATTTTAAGTAAGAAAAAGTCGACTTTCGATGAAAAATTGCTTGATTATGCAAAGGAAACAAAAAATATATGAATTTTCGAAAAATTTTGGAAAAAAATTTTTTTATTTTTTTGCCATCGATAGATGTCCACCCTTTGTGAACTAGTTCCGGATTTTCTGTTAGCAATCGAAAATCCTATGAAAACAGCCACGGCGTTCCAAACTTGAAAAAAGTTACAGCAGACAAAACACTCATAGCAAAGTGGTAAGAAGTGCTAACTTACAATTTGAATGGCCTGATTCGATCTCGCTCGGAGTCAAAAATTCTTTTCTGTGAAAAAACTTTAAAAAACATTCTAGACATATAAAATAGACGAAAAAAACATTTGGCCTATCTTTAGTTTTTTGGTAAAAAATTTTTGAGATTTAAAACTACTTAAAAAATTGAAAAGTCCATGAAAATCAATTTTCCAATTAGTTTTACATCTTAAAAAATTTTTCTAAAAAACTAAAGATAGGCAAAAAAAGAATTGTTGACTCCGAGTGTGATCGAACCGGGCCATTCAAATAGTAAGTTATCGCGCCTGACCAATTTGCCATCAGTGTTCCCAGTTAACTTTTTTTACGTTTGTAACGCCGTGACGGCATTACTAAAAAACAGAAAATCTGGCCCAAATATATAATTCTCTCCTAGGACAACCAATGATGATATTAGCTGATCTTATTAGACAAACTGTTCAAGTTATAGTATCAAACAAACGGTTGAAAGATTTTTTTGTTAGTGAAGAGCTAGATCTAACAGCAGTGGAAAGAGATCTTAATCCAGAACGTAAAATTTTTATTTTTAGACTTGAACCAATCGACAAAATTTTAGATCCAAGAGCAGTCGATATAGATACAGGAATATTTAGATGGAATCCTAAAGAAAGGCCAACGCTGAAAAACATAACTTTACATGTACCCCGAGGAATTTTAGTAGCCGTCGTTGGTCAAGTTGGTTCTGGAAAATCGAGCTTATTAAGCGCTTTATTAGGTAAGGCATAAGAATATCTACTAATATAATGCGAGAAATGTGCGTCCGTCGAAACGATCTCGAAAACGGCTCATTTAAACCCTGAAGTTTTTTGCATACGGTTTCACGGCGCACGAAAGTGGGGAAAAGATTTTTTTGAAAAAATTCGAAGGAAATGCTGAGATAGAGCGCCGTGGCACCCGAAAAATATGGCCGAAGGCTGCTATCGAAAGCGAGGCCGTAGGCCGAACGCTGTTACGACAGAATATCTTTTCATGAAATCCCGAGCGCATGTGGCGCTCGGTCCCCAGATATTTAAAAAAATTCAAAAATTTCTAGGAGAAATGGAAAAAGTACAAGGCCATGTAGGATTACACGGACAAGTAGCATATGTGCCACAACAAAGTTGGATCCAAAACATGACTGTGAAGGATAATATTGTTTTTCAAAAACAGTTCGATCAAAAACTTTATGATAAGGTGATTGATGCGTGTGCGTTGAAAAGAGATTTGGAAATTTTGCCAGATGGAGATATGACAGAAATTGGTGAAAAAGTAGGAATTTTTAGAAGAAAAGTATAACACATAGATATGATTTTTAAAGGACCAGTCCACCCGGAAAACGCTATATTGAAAATAATTTTAAAAAAATACTAGACAAAATTCTAAGTCCTCATAGTTCCCGAGATATCAAATTTTCAAATCGGCCTATTCCCATTGAACATACTGTATTTTCTCAAAAAAATCTTTTTTTTAGGGCATAAACCTATCTGGTGGTCAAAAAGCTCGGATTAGCTTAGCTAGAAGCCTTTATCAAACACGTGATGTATATTTATTAGATGACATACTTTCGGCAGTTGATGCAATTGTTGGTAGACATATTTTTGACAAAGTATTAGGTCCACATGGCATGCTTAAAGATGTTACTCGTATATTAGCGACACATTCTATAGCTTATTTAAAGGAAGCCGATTTAGTGGTTGTTATGAAAGGTCCATCTTTTTCTAGCTCATCTCGAAAAAATCATCGAAAGTGCAACTCGAAAAATCAATAAACTAACCGATTGGACCATAATTTAAAAAAAATTAATCTTACAAGGAACACATTCGAACTCAATCTCGAATTTTTCAAAAAGTCCGTTATATTCTGATAGAGCATACCCGATTTGGCTTTAGAAATGAAAAAATTAGCTGCCGAAAATCTAATCCTGAGGAGATAGAGCAGTTTAAAAGTCAAAAATTCCAAAAATTGGAGTTTTTCAAAGTGTTATAACTTTTTATGGTTAAAAGCTTTTTCGATAATTCTTTCTTGCATTTATTAGGGGATGAAAAGGCGCAAATTATAGTATATTAACTTTAACCTCAGAACTTTGTCAGATTTTCGGCAGCTAATTTTTTCATTTCTAAAGCCAAATCGGGCATGCTCTATCAGAATATAACGGACTATTTGAAAAATTTGAGATTTAGTTCAAACGTGTTCCTTGTTAGATGTCTAGAATTATTCTATTTTTCATGTAAAAACATTTTAAAAAAATGCAAATGTTTGTTATAATAACAAAATTTATTGAAAATCGGGCAGCGAATTAACTTTCGAGTTGCATTTTTCGAGTTGCGCAATTTTTGTCGAGTTGCGTTTTGTGAGTCGAGTTTTTCGAGTTGCGCTTTTCGAATTGATTTTTTCAAAATGATCTAGAACCTTTTTAGACGGTGCTATTACTCATCTAGGAGAATATAGTGATCTTTTAAGCGACCCAGAAGCTGCAAAATATTTAACTTCGATTGAGCTAGGTAGCACATTAATATACGGTTCGGGACTTACAGCATTTTAGAATCATCTGAAAATGCGTATTCTATCGATGAAGATGAGAAAGAAATCGAGGATGAACAAAAATCTCTAGTAGGCTCTACTACCTCTTTGCCAGAGCCAGTAGAATCCAGTCGCTTGTCTACAAAAAGCCCAGCCTCACTCGGACCTCGCCGGCGATCAACCAAAGAATCGACTGTACAAAAAGCAAAAATCTCTGTAAAATTTTTCCATCTTAACTTTAAAATAGTTGTTTAGACATCGAAAAGAAATGAAAAAATGCCAACGTTTCCTATGAAAATGATAAAAGAAGAATTTGTTGAAACCGGAAATGTAAGAATTCGAAGTTGACATTTTTAGATACCCTTTTTAGGTTAAACTAACTGTCTATTTTCGATACTTCAAAGCGATGAAATGGATCTTTTTCTTAACCTTCTTTTTATTAATGATTGCTTCTGCAGTCGCTTCAATTTCAAGAAATTTTTGGCTTTCAGCATGGTATTACTCTTTTTTTAATTTTTTGTCAAGACTTTTTTTAGGTCGGATGATTCATTAAAAAATGTTACACAACAAATTCCAGTAGGAGAACGTTTAGGTGTTTTTGTAGCCTTAGGAATTTCAGAAAGTAAGATATCTTTTGTTTGACAACAAAATTTATCATTTTTAGCCATATTCTTGGGATTATCGAATGTTTTTCTCGTTCTAGGTTCGGTTTCAGCAAGTTTGAACTTGCATCAACCATTGTTTTTTAATTTATTAAGATCCCCGTTAGCATTTTTTGATATGACACCTCTTGGAAGACTATTGAATCGGTTAGGCAAGGTAGGCGACTACTTTCTGGACTGAAATTTTTTGAATGCTCAAAAGTATACTTGATCGCATGAACTCGGATCCGACTTGTTAAAAAAAATATCTTTTAGGACATCGAAACAATCGACCTTCAACTCCCAGTAGCGTTTCGTATGTTAATGTTATCAACACTATCGGTTATACAAGTACTCATCGTGGTTTCAATTTCCACACCACTTTTTATTATTATCGCTATTCTTATGATAATATTTTATATATGGATTTTGGTAGGATTCGTAGCTGATCTTATCAATCATGACAATAAAATTTTAGAGATACTATATTTCGACAGCGCGGCAACTCCAGAGGCTCATATCTATTAATAGATCGCCTATTTTTGCATATTTTTCCGAATCAGTTCAAGGAGCTTCATCGATTCGAGCATATAATGCAGTGTCGATTTTTTTCAATAATTTTTGTGAAAAGGTAAAGGCTCAGGCAAAAAATCACTTTTCGGTATTGTATTGCGGAATATACGATTTTTAGTATCTTCGACGATACAATAATTTCGAATAAAAATATGATATCATGAAAAATCGATTTAAGAAGGGGTACAGATTTTTTTACCACTTTCTTAAATGCAGAGCGTTCATTTTGGTCTGCAACATCAATGTTTTTAGTCGTTCTTGTACCCCCTCTAACGAATTTCTATGCGGTCTTTTTTAAATTATAGCTGAACAATGGCCGAATAAGTGTTGATAAAAATTTTCGAAATCCGTTGATCCTAACATTGTCAAAAATTACTTTGAAGTATTCAAAGTCGATTTTCTTCACCTTAACAAAATTTTAAAATTTAATTTTTTTATGAATATACAGAGCTTTAGTCCCTCTAACAAATGCAAAAAAACCGTATATAAAAATTATTTAACAGTAGCGAGATATTTGACTTTGAAGTTGATAGTCAAAGAATGAGGCAAAAACAAAATGATGCACCCGGGAATTGAACCCTCGACCTTCTGGCTGTTAGTTTAATGGGCTAACCACTACACCATGTGGTCAATTTTCTTCACCTTACCACTACACCATAAAAGTTCAATTTTTATTGGACAAAAAATTAAAAATTGATTTTTTAGGTGAATACATTTATCAATATTAAATATGCATCACAAACTGCAAGTCGATGGTTAGCTGTTCGTTTAGAATTGATTGGAAATGGTGTGGTTTTAGCAGCGGCTTTACTTTCTGTGTTCTATAAAGCTTCTGAAAGCATGACAGCCGGTGTTATTGGACTCTCTGTTTCGTATAGTCTTAATGTAAGTCTTGAAATTTTTTAAGAGTTACCTTTTCATTCATTTTATAATATAAATTTGGCATGGAATTTTTTTAAATAGTTAAAAATTAAAACATGCGGGTTCACTTTTTTTTATCAAACAAAATGTTTTTTTAGATCACTCTTATGCTAAACATGCTTATCCGTCAACTTAGTGACGTTGAAACTAATATCGTTTCTGTAGAACGCATCAAAGAATATTCAGAGACAGAGAACGAGGTGATTTTTTAAGTTTCTTCCTTTCAAACCATTTTTTAAAGGCCGAATGGAAAAGCGCCAATCCTGAAGATCAACCTCCACCTAAATGGCCAATTGATGGTGCAATAACGTTTGTTAATTATTCAACTCGATATCGACCTGAACTTGAACTATCACTATGCGATATAAATGTTAAAATTAACGCGAATGAGAAAATCGGCGTGGCTGGTCGTACCGGAGCTGGTAAAAGCTCGATGGCGCTTGCATTGTTTCGCATTATTGAGCCTGCAAGTGGACAGATTATAATCGACGGAATCGATATCTCAAAAATTGGATTACATGAATTGAGATCGAAGATTACAATTATACCACAAGATCCAGTATTGTTTTCTGGAACGTTGAGATTTAACCTGGATCCGTTTAATGAATATTCAGGTTTGTTATAAAAAAATGGGGGATGTATGATAAATTTTTTAGATGGTGATCTATGGAGCGCATTGGAATATGCACATTTAAAAGCATTCTTTAAAACACAACAAAATGGACTTTATCATGTTATCGCCGAAGGAGGAGAGAATATTAGGTAAAAATGTGGTTAGCATTCAACTAGAAATACACAACTAGAACCGTTTCATAATGCTATGCAAGAATCATAAATACACAACTAGAACCGCGCAAAAATTTCTTTGTCGTCTGGCTTTCTGTCGAACTTATCAAAGAACAAAAACTTAGTGAACAGACCCTTTTGCTAAATCTAAAAAACGGTTCTAAAATGGAAAAGGGGGGTCTTTTCACTAAGTTTTTGCTATTTGATAAGTTCGACAGAAAGCCAGACAAAAAGTAAAATTACCCCTAAAGAGGTTGAAATTAAAAGAATTTAGATAAAAAGTTGTTCGGAGAACCGGATGTAAATGTCACCCCCTTAACTTTAAAAAATAGTCAAAAATCTAAAAAAACTGTACTTTTTTAAATTTTTTTGAAAAAATATCAAAATTCTACTTTTTTTGAAAATTTTATTTATTTTTATTTTAGCATTGGTCAACGCCAATTAGTCTGTTTGGCGCGCGCCATTCTTCGAAAAAGCCGTATTTTGGTGCTAGATGAAGCGACTGCTTCTATCGATGTAATTACCGACTCTTTAATCCAACAAACTATTCAAGATCAATTTCAAGATTCTACTATTATAACGATAGCTCATCGGATACATACGATTATAGACTACGATCGGTTGGACAACATTTAAAAAAAATATGATCTTTTTTAGGATTATGGTACTCGATCATGGAAAAGTGGTAGAATTCGATTCACCAAAAAATTTAATGGCAAACAAAAAATCGTTGTTTCATTCTATGGTTCATTCTCAAGAATAATCTTTTAAATGACTGTTTTTGTTGTATGAATCTCTAAAAAATAAAATAAATCTTTTTTCACAAGTAAAAAAGCAGCAAAGTCCTAAGCCTAAATGTCTTAACGGATCCTGTGGCGGTAGAAATAAGAATATCTCTAGCTAACAAAAGACCCTCAGAGCTTGTGAAGTTTCAAATTCAAGATTTTTTCTTAAATTTTATGCCAAACGACCCTTTATGACACAAAATGAAAAACCTCAAGTCACCAGAATTTTAGCCTCACTAGAACGCGATCTGAGCTGCCCCAAGGGTCATAAATATTCTTTTGAAGGATATTTTTAGCTCTAAAAATCACCTAAAATAAATTTCTTTTTGTGGTAAAAAGTCATATTTCACCGT
>JAQGCP010000920.1:0-14130 GCA_034699885.1 Acrobeloides thornei | reverse complement strand
CCACTCGACCAGTACGCTTTTATCGAAAGCGATGATGAAGACGATCACCACAATCTTCGAAAAGTCGCCGAAAATCTCAACAGGCAAAAAAGCGCCACCGACTCCGGCCTCGGCTCCGACAGCTCCACTCATTCTCTCAACAACAGCCCCAACCGATCACACAACTTGGACGATGAATTCGATGACCACCATCACCATGTTTTCCACCCGCCAGAAAGCACGATGCTTCATCATAAAACTTCTACGGAATCTATGATACCATCGACTTCGAATGGCGGGCTGAGACAGAGAAAAACTTCAGAAGATACTGAAACGGATGATGTGGACTCCGGGTTTAGGAGCAGATTAAATAGTTCGATCCCAAGTTGTTCGCCGGGTAGCTCCGGAAATGGATCGGAAGCAGGGACATCGCCATCTAGGAAATTTTCGGCTAACGGAATGAGTCATATGGCAAATGATTTGTTCATACATGGTAAAAAAAATTTAGTGTAAGAAAAAATTACATCCTTCACACTGCGGTTTTTTGACAAAAATTGTGGGAAATTGTCACACCATTCAACTCAGCTCAGTGAGACGAGTACAACTAGATATATATTGTACAAAGGCGCTAAGGATTCACTTGGCCGAGTGGTTAGTGTGCCAGGATTTGCACTTATATGCCTAAGCCCAAGCTATATATTTGCACTTATAGCTTAGGCTTGGGCTTGGGCTTAGGCTTGGGCTTAGGCTTAGGCTTAGGCTTAGGCTTAGGCTTAGGCTTAGGCTTATGTTAGGCTTGGGCTTAGGCTTAGGCTTAAGCTTAGGCTTGGGGTTGGGCTTAGGCTTGGGCTTGGGCTTAGGCTTAGGCTTAAGCTTAGGCTTGGGGTTGGGCTTAGGCTTGGGCTTAGGCTTAGGTTTGGGCTCACAGAGCTGAGTCGATTGGCGACATATTTTTGGACTAAAAAAATTACATGTTTGAGATAAAGTTATGTATTTAACTGTAGTTTCTTGTAATTTTTACTAATAAATTCTTTTTTAGGCTACGGATCAATGTCATATAACTATCATAATGGTCATGGAAATTCCAAACCTATCCACCACCAACAAGCTCCGACGTCAGCCATGAATTATGGAAGAAATTTTGGCTCAACTTTTGTTACTATGACTAGTTCCGATGACGATGATCTCTTCAGCTTATCTCATACAAGTTCTTTCGAAGATTCTAGTACAATGGGTTTAGTATTGACACGATTTCCTGTGCCAAGAATGGAGAAAATTTACTATGGTAGGCAAAAAGTTTATCTCGCCGAGGAGACTTGAACCAAGGGTCTACATCTCAAAATTGTTAGAAACTTAATCCACTTTTTTTACATCGCGCAATAGCTGTCTGATGCATAAAGTATCAAAACTTTTTGTTAGAGACGGGATTCGAACCTGGGTCATAAGCATGAAAGACCAACAAGCTATCCACTTCACTATGATTACAAAATTTTACTTTACTTAAATTTAGGTAAAGAATTACTAGCATCAACTTTCATATCTCATGAAAGCCAAAGCTCAATAGAAATAACCGGTGACGAAAATGGGAATTTTAACCCCTATGGGTATGATCTCACTCCAAATGATCTTGAAGATGTGGTAAAAATGGCGGTACAACTATTTTTAAGGTGTGTAAAAATTTGCAATTTTTTCCTCCAAAAAGCCATTAAAATGCAATAAATTTGTAAAACTTTTCTAGACGCTTTATTGTGGTCTTCTTTGACGCTCTCATCCAACAAGGATTACACCAACAAACGACGAATCACAAGGCCGGATTACGAGGTTAGTTGGATGAAAAAATTTTTGCAGTTTTTATATTTTCATTACAAATGCGAATTTTTATTTATGTGTGACATTTTTTGAAACCAATTTGTATTATATCCATGTGCAGGGTGGGTAAAAAAAGTGACTTTTTTGGGGAAATTTATTTTTCTAAAAATGAGCCCTCTAGGGGTAATTTTATGTGGGGGAATCGATTGTGCACATTCATGAAGCGTGAAAACACTTTCCTGACCCTGATTCAGGGAAAAATAGTTTTGAAGTGAAAATGGTTATTTATGTTTTTTATCATTTTTTATCTGGAAATCAATGTTCCATGGGTAATTTTATGCGAAGAATCGATTGCACACGTTTTCAAAGCATAAAAGCGAATCCCTGATGCAGAAAATGACAATTTTCACTTTTTCTTTAAAAATAACCAATTTTGCTTCAAAACTATTTTTCCCTGAATCAGGATCGGGGAAGCGTTTTCACGCTCCGAGAACACGCACAGTCGATTTCCCGCATAAAATTACTCCTAGAGGGCTCATTTTTAGAAAAATAAATTCTCCCAAAAAAGCCACTTTTTTATGACTCACCCTGTAAAATAAGCTATGTCAGTGTAAAAAAATCTAATAGCAATTTCATTTAATTTATCGCCTAGGAAACGTTAAAAGGTTCTTTTTCTGTCTTGCATGATGTGGGATAAATGGATTGTAATTTTACGATTTTCTAGAATGTTTGAGTATTCAGAAATGTCTTACTTCATCCCAACCACCTCATCCCTTACTTCAAAACATACCAGCTCTAATATCAGATATCCTCGAGAAAAGTTTTCCAACCAAAATTATTCTGACCATCGTGTTCAGCATAGTCAAAAAACTTTAAACGACACCCATTTTGCCATATAAACTTTTTAATTTAAATCTTGTTTCTAATCATTTACTCACTAGACTATGGATTCAGTTTATAGTCTCGGGTTCGACCCCCATAGTGTCATTTATTATAAAAAATATTCCAAAAATTTTGCATTTGTGTATTTTTTCATGCTAAAAGATCTGATAAGAATTTTTGAGTCGTTTAGAGCTTTTCAAGGGTGCTGAACACGATGGTGATGGAATTTTGGGCAAAAATTTTTCTTGAAGAATTTTTCAAAATTTTGGATTTTCTATGAATCTTATCTACTTTCTCAATTCCTTCTCTTTTGAGCAAATTTTTCGAATATCCTAAATTTTCTCGCATTGTCATGCAAATCTCAGAAATCTAGGACATTTTATGGTTTTTGGCCCATTTACAAAAACTTTTTTCGTAAAAGATGACCTAGAAAGCGGGCGCAAAATTATGGCTATAATTTTTTTAATATCCAATTTGTTCCATCCTTGAAATTGAGAAATTGAGATTCCCATGAATTAAATGAATTCACCTTTACGGATGAAGGATGAGGCGATCTTCTTCATGTCATAATAACATGGCGGAAAATTTTCTCTGGAGAAAAGATTCTTTTCTGAATTCTTATGAAGATTATTATATCGTATCGTAAAATAGGATTGTTGTATTTGTCGCTAAAATTCTTTTTTTCTCTCGATTTTTAGCCAAAAAATAGATTTTTTTTCGAAAATTTCTACCAGATCTAGTTCTCCATGAAAAATTATACAAATGCAAAAATTTTGAGCTATTTTTAAAATTAATCACCCTAAGGGAATTGAACCTGGCCCTATAAACTTGATCCATAGTCTAGTGGGTAAATGAGTATGGGCTGAATTTAATTTTCATATTTTTAATGGCACTATGGGTGTTGTTTATTCTCGTGATGGAATTTTGGATAGGTTTTCAACTATGCTAAACATGAAGGTGATAGTAATTTTCCATGAAAAGCGATTTTTAATCGCTCAAAGTTTTTTTTATAGCCACTAAACTGCTACTATTCACTTATCCACTAGACTATGTAACACGTTATAGGACCCTGGTTCGATTCCTAGTGGGTTACTTTTCACAAAAATTGCTCAAAATTTTTGCATTTGCATTATTTTTCATGCTGATCAAGATCCTTATTTAAAAAATTTAGTTTTTAGAGTATGAAATCTGGGGGAAAGGTGGTCTGAAAACTTAGTCTATCACCCGTTAAACTCTCAAATTATAGGCGGAAATCAATTTTTTGGTCGATCCTATCATTTTTCAAAGACTTCTACCGCCCTAGCTCAAGTTCATTAAAACACAAACTATCCACTTCCGTGAGTGGCACAAATAGCACGACAGTTCTAGACAGGTCGTCATCGCTAAAAGTCTCTCTAACTTGTGCTCAAGCCGCGCACCTTCCGATGCTCTTTTTTTTCTTTCATCCACTTTTTTGTCTAAAGGTGTGTGTGTAAAGTGTCCGCACTATAAATGAAGGTACAGTCTCGGGTGGTGGACGAAAGAAAAAGAAGTCGGACTTGGCACGGTGGATGTCACCAATTTGCACAAGGTCAAAAATGAAAAGCCCCATCCATAATTCCGCACCATAAACACACAAACGAAAAAGGGCGAGAGTGTGCGCAATTTCGTTGTATGCTTGACTAATTTGTGTCTTAATGTGGCTAAAAAACTTTTTGGCTAAACAATTGCACTTTTTTGTAGCAAAAATAGTAATTTTTTGACGTTTTTTAGTGAAAAAAAGGCATTTTTGGCAAAAAAAGTGCCATTTTTTCCTGATTTTTGGTGAAAAATTGGCATTTTTGGTAAAAAAAAATGCATTTTTTGTTGCAAAAATATCGAATTTTGGTGAAAAAATCGCACTTTTTTTTGGTAAAAATAGACATTTTTTGACGATTTTTGGTGAAAAATTGGCATTTTTGGTCAAAAATTGCATTTTTTGCTGCAAAAGTATCGATTTTTGGTGGAAAAAATCGCATTTTTTGGGTGAAAATCGCATTTTTGGGTGGAAAATCGTACTTTTTGGGGCAAAAAAGTGCCATTTTTTCTCGATTTTTGTGAAAAAATCGCATTTTTTGGATGAAAAATCACACTTTTTTGGTCAACAATAGCTATTTTCGGCAAAAAATGCAAATTATTTGTTGCTTTTTATAAAACTTGAAAATCATTTTGGTACGGAAAATTGTTACCATTACCATTTTTACAAATAAATCCTCCTGTTTTCTTCCATAAACACTCCAGCCCACGCAAAAAAACTTTTTTTGGGTATTATAAACAGATAAATTTGCATGCGGAATTACAAAAATCTTCTCTTCAACAAGTTTCCAAGGCCATGAAAATTTTTGGCGTTTTTGTGATTTTTCCGATGTGGGCAGATTTCATGATAAACACAGAACAAAAGAGCGGAAAATTGACTGTTTGTTTCATTTTTCGGTGGCTGTGTTGGCGAATTGCGGTTGATTTGATGACTGTATGTGGGTTTGCGGTGAATGTTTGATCATGTTTGGGGAGCTCATCCTTTATGACATTTTTTTAAAACGGGAGAACAATTTGATTCTAATCGGTTATATTTGATATTTTGTGAAAAAAAATGAAAAAAGTTGACGATTTTTGTAAGCAAAAACATTTCGTCGCTAGTGGGGATTGAACCCTAGACCTTTAGACTCGAGAGCGAGAACTTTACCGCTGCACTACTGAAGCCAAATTTTCTTTTGTATTATATTTTTCTTATATATTTTATGTGTTTCTTCCATTTTTTCAAAATTTTAAATTTTTCGATATAATTAATAAAGCAAAAAATTGAATCAGCCAGCTTTTTGTTATTCTGAATCATTTGATCTTTGCACAACAAAAAAATTAAATGAATCACTATGACAAAAAAATTTATAACCAAGAAAAAGAACAAATGTGTTGTTCGCTATTTAAGAGATTTTTTTGTGTTATTTTCGGATTTTTGATTCGTTGTCACGAGCTGGCTGGTTAGTTAGGCCCTGATGTTTTGACAATACGTAAACTCAGGTTTTTGATTTAATTCCCATTCGCCAAAATGTTGGTATGCGCCAAAGTTGAGTCAAAATGACATCATTTTTTCGGGTTTTGAAATTTTAAGTTAGTGTTTCACTCCCTTCATACTTCTTCGCTAGTGGGTGGCCATATTGAAGAAAACTTTTCATAAAATTTCGTCAAAATACTATTGGAATGTTTTCCGACATCAAAAGACGGGGACAGGGTTGCCTTAATTGCTAAATGAGACCCCCCCCCCACATCTCGGTGGGGTAAATTTTGCGTGAAAAATTTTCTAGCTGAATATCAACTTTTTTGGATCCCATAAAGTGCATAATCGAGTTTAGTTTGATGAACCGATATTGATCTTTCTCACTAGTAACATAAACAAACTTTTATTGTATTTTTTTGCGCAACTACTTTTTTGTTTATCATGTGAGGTATAAAATTTCATCCTCTACTACTCTTCTGACCCACTAATACCCCATCTAAATTTGCATCATCTGCATTTCACGGTCAACCTCAAACCCAGTCAACTTCTCTTGAATAATTTTTTGCCCTTAGCGCATGTCTTTTTGCAGCTGAAATGTTTGTTTAACCGAATTTGTATGTATGTGTGGTCATTGGTCCTCAAGGTGAAGGCCTCACCTCGAGTAAGAAGTGAGGCCAGCGCGGCTGAACCGAAGGAGGACCAAAATAGAGAAAATGTGCGAAGTGTGAAATGGGAATTGTTCATTTTTAGCGCATTTGTATACGGCTATTGTGTGTGGTAGAAGAAGGGAGAGAGACTAGTCTAGTGGTTGCTGGACGGTGGTCTTCAGGGCCGAAGGAATGCTGCGATTATGTGCTAATGGGATTTTTGAGAGGGTGGCTTTTGTTTTAGTTTCGGATAATTTGGAAGTTGTTGTGAAACGGTTTTGGCTTCATTATTGGTTTTGATTAATTTGTTGATTATAGGTAAAAATTATTGTCTTTTGGCACATAAAACCATACATGCTCAGCGTCGCGTCGCGACTCGACAGTGCATTTCTGAGTCGTATGACACGTCGTACAACATGTAATACCACACGTCGTGCGACACGTTGTGCGACAGCGTTTATATTCGATCGTACGACTCGTCATGACACGACGGAAGTATAAATCCCGCCTAATCTGTTGTTGTTGGGTTTGTTTTTGAAAAAATTTTTGGAGGGATATAAATTTTTACTCCCCCCCTCCCCGATCTATGTCCAAATAGCTATAGATCATAAAATAAGTTGTAAAAAGCCAAGGATTTTGTTGTTATAAATCATAACTTTATCAACCCTTCCGATCTAAATCTTTAAGATCTTTCACATTCTTTTTCTTTTCTGGCAGTTAGATATGTTACAACTCAAATGGGCTCGTAAAAATTCTTATACTTAATTGTACGATTGATGGGTCATTAATTAAAAATTCTTGCTCAAGGTCATTTAGCCAAATTTATTGCATGATTTGCTCGAACAATTTTTTCTTTATTTTTGTTGTGGTTGACACTATAACAAGGTCGAAATTCAATACGAGCCATTCAGTACCGCCATGGTGTAGTGGTTCGGTGCGCTGAGGATTACGGCATCACCGGTTCGGTTCCCCTTGCGCCCAAAAGATTTTGTCCTGCTCAGTAGCTAAGAGGAACACTTCAATTTCAGAAAGGAACCTTAGTTTGTGATCCGCACGCTGGAGGAACACAATTAAAAAATATTTATTTTTATGAAAATTTTAACATATATCCTTTTACAATTTTCCTAAAGACGTTTTTCTGTTTTTTATTGCTTGTTTGTATGTGGGGAAAATCGCTGAAATCAGGAATATGGATGGAAACCGGCAGTACCTTATCACTAGCTTTCGATCAAAAGACAACTCTTTATTCCTTCTTCTTTTTTTCTTCGTGCATGTAAAAAAGGGAAAGAGTGTCTTTTGCATGTGCTCCTTTATGGAAACTGTCAGTCAAAATTTCTTGAAAGCTTTTTTATATGTCTATTGAAAAGGGCATATAAAATTTTGAGCCGGATTCAAGATTGACATTTTTTGGTAAATGGAAGTGGTTGAAATGGGTTTTTTGATTTCTGTTGATTAGAACAAGAATTTTGACTTTTTTTGTGAAAAATTTTACCTAGGAATGTATATAATATATACCTATATACACATATTTTATACCCAGGACCGTAGATAGGATTAATTGAAGGGGGAGTCTATGGATATTCTATTTTTTTATGAAACTTCTCTTCTAAACTACACATCATTTTCCTGAAACTTTACCCCCAATCATCATCAGTTCCTTCATAAATTCTCTCCCATACAAAACCACCAAAGAATTCCGCTTTTGACAAGATCCGATCCCAATCGAGAGAGAAATAGCTCTTCCTATTATCTTCCACTTCCAATCAACCAATCAAACCCTGCACCCAAGATTTCGGTGATGTTTTCGGTATCCTTCCTTCCTCAAACCCACAACCCGAAGCCAACCACCGAGCATCAATCATTATCAACCCCGATTAATCGCTCGTTTATGTCGGTCTTCTAGAGGGGATCAAGACATGAATGGCAATATTTTCATTCTCTTATCATTCGTTGAGATCGCGGTAGAGTTCAGAAGAAAAAGTTGCGCATTCTTTTGCCGGATTAGTGAGCTGGAAGAATGGTTGTGTGTGAATTTTTGTGTAGTTTGTGATTAGACTCTAGTTGGTTAAAATTGGAGGAAATAAGAAACTTTAAAAACAACGTTAATTTGAAGCAGGATTCAAACCCTTGCATATAAACTGCTGTCACTTTAGCCACTCAGCTATGGGCTCGAAATTGAAAACCCTATTTTTTATATTCGTTCTACTCATACCGACGAGCTTAATCGAAAGGCATGACTCGTTTTTAAAGTTTCGAATTTCCTCCAATTTAGCAAAAAACCTCTGTGAATCTACGTACATGAAAAGCGTTAAACGACATCCAAATGCTAATAAAAAATTCAATTTTTTGAATTCTTGTTTATTGACACAAAAAGTTGCCTGAATCAGGGAAACTTGAATTTTTTTGAATCTATATGTCGTTTAAAGCTTTTCAAGGGTGCTAAACACGATGGTGATGGAATTTTTGAAAGAAAAGTTTTGCGTGACGCCAATGTTTATTACCCGAGACACGTATTTTAAGTTTAATTTATGTTTTTTTAGAGACCATTTCTCAACTTGATGTGAACAATGAATCCAACACCACTAGTCATGTGAACATCAATTTGGCGAAACAACCATCACTTCCGACAAAATCGGACGAAGATGGGCCAAATCAGGACTCTTAAATTTGGGTAAGAAATTGTTTTTCTAAACAAATTTTTTATTAGAGATAGAACCTATAGATAAGTTTTGATAGTCATCTAAAATAAATTTGTTGTGTTATTATGTGTCTAGATTTTTTAACGACTCAAAAAAGTTTTAAAGAAAATTAATTATTTTTATTTTATTTTTTCAAAAATTTAATTTTTTCGAATTATTTCGAAAAATTCAAAATGCAAAATTCCAGTTGATTCGAACCGATTATATTGCCTATTTGGTTTGATCGAAAATCCGCTAAGCATAAGCATAAAAAACTGCTCGTTCATGCGCTGACTATTATTCCGTCATGTAAAATATTTTGTGCTAGTTAGTTAGATTCTTTCTCGCATAACCAGTTTTGATCCTGCAAAAAGCATAACGAAATAGCAACGGAAGATTTTCTTCTGCTTGTTCAAAAAGATGTGACAAAAATTGAGATTTTTATTCACAAGTGTAGTGTCCTTTTGAGAATCCTTATCGGAGAGATCTTGTAAAGATGTCAAAAAAGTTTTGAGGACAATCAATTTTGGGCAGGGGCTTTTGTTTCAAAAGTTGGGGGGAATTTTAGACTTCTTTACGCTTAACGGATTTTTTAATTTCATGCTCAAATTCGGTATCTACGAAATTAAAAGCCTTTAAACGACGTCCTTATTGCTTATAAAATTTACAATTTTGATTTTTTGTGTATTGACACGAAAAGGTGCCTGAATCAGGAAATTTAAAATTTTTGAATTTAAATATCTGAAGGATGTCGTTTAGAGATGGTGATCGAATTTATGGGTGAAAATTTTTCTGGAGAAATTTTTAAAAATTATAAATATTTATTTTTAGGTACCTAACATCAACCATGTAATTCTTGCGCACATACAGACGGATGAATTGAGGTAAATATAAAATTCCCTCACCCAAAAAATTAAAAAATAATTTTTAGCTTTTTAACTGGCGTACCTGCAAAAATAAAATTTCTGGTCGATCTCTGCTCACCTTTTTTTCTCTCGACTACTTGGTATACGGTGGAATTTTTCAAGTGGCACAACCCCCAAAATGTCAAAATCAATTTTCTTCAACAATCTTGGCGAAATGGCAAATTTTCTTGGCGAATAATATGGTTCAAAAAAAAGAATTTTTAGATCATCTTAGATTTTTTACACCCCTCCTTCTTATCAAATTTGTTACCCCCCTTCTCAAAAATTCTCAATTTTTTTGTTAAACAAGTTTCCCAAAAATTTTTAAGCGTTTGTTGTGTACCTCAGTTATACTCGTTCTTTCATCCGTCTGAAAATCATTTGTTCACTTTTGTATATTTTTATTTGTTAGTTGGTTAATGATGATTCTTATATGTGTGCGGCTTTTCTCAAACTAAGTCTTTCATGAAACTAATTATCATTCGATTTATTTTTACCCTGATTCAGGGGTATTTTCTTTTTGGAGTACATTTTTAAGACACAATTACTCGGAAACAGGGTCGTATCCAGGTTTGAGTGGGTAAGGGGTGAAGTGGGGAGTTTTTCGAGGCATGGGGGCTGATGATGATAACCATTCTTAATCCCTCCATAAGAATTTTGGATTAATTAGAAAATTGATTTTTTTTTGTAAAAATTTGAAAAACTTTGAAAAATTAACTCCCCCCCCCCATCCATCCATTCTCTGGATATGACTCTGCTCGAAAATGTCACTGTTGCCGTCTAGAAACTTCCATGATCTCTTAATTGGCGTCAAATTTGAAATTTCTCTATATGATTTTTTGAAAATTTTGTACGTGAATTTTTTCATTGGCGTCTTGGCGATGAGAAAAGATAGTTAAGTGGTAAAATTTAGAAAAAAATTTTGAACTAGGGTTCGAGATTTGGTGGAGACGGGAAATTTTTTTGCACTTTTCTCATCGTTTTAGGATATTCCTGGCGGCACTATGGCTAGTGTCACGACGATTTTTTTGTTAGAAATTTTATAAAGTTTGGATTTTTGAAAAATTGAAAAAATTGATTTTTTTGAAAAAAGTTGAAATTTTCAATTTTTGAAGAAAAATGAAAAATTGAAATTTTTGGAAAAAAAATTGAATTTTTAGGAAAATTGTAAAGAAAGTGAATAAAAAAAACTAAATTTTTGAGCAAAAAATCAATATTTTAATTTTTCAAAAATCCAACCCATATTTTTTATCGTAGATTTGCTTAGATTTTCTGGGTTTTTGTGCAGAGGTCTATATTTTTTTCAAATTTTTCTCTCTTCCTACCACATAAAGTCACTCTGGTCGAAAAATCCAGGTGGCTAGTCCGGCCGATACGCTCATTTGCGTATTTATGTGATTCGTCATAAGTGATTATAAACGTCTTTATGTACTTTTTTTGTAATTTTTGTAATTTTCAATGTTACCACACATTCATCATCTTGAAGACAATTCCTAAACAAAATTTTATCGATTTTTCTGTACAAACTGCCTATATTGGATCTAATTTTGAGGATTCGAGAAAAAATTTTTGATTTTTTTACGAAAAATTGAATTTTGAGTTTAAAATTGATATTAAAAAATTGATTTTTGAAAAAAATTCACATATTGCTCAAAATTCACATATTTCTGACTAGTGACAAGGATGGTCACTTTTTATTCGTTGTGCATCCCTACACAAAATTCACAAAATTCAAAAATTATTTTTTAGTCCAAAAAAATCAAAATTTTTTTCTCGAACTCAATTTTCTCTCGAATGATCTTTTCCAAGATCCATGCCATTTCTTTTGCAAAAAAGTTGTAATAAAAAGAATATTCTAAAAGTTCTCATTTTTCTGCTCAGATCTTCTTCTTAGAAAATTTTATATAAGATTAGAAAATTCTCCAAAATTTGATATCATATTTATTTATTTTTCTTCAAATTTTTAATAAAAATCTATCATTTTTACGCAACTTATAAATTCGGTGTGCTTTTTGAAAAAGTTTTGAGTTTTTGGGGTTAAAATTGGTGACTATAAAAATTTAAAAAATAAGAAAATCGCTTCAATACATAGCCTTTTTTGAAAATCAAAACAATTTGTTTATCGAAACGATTGTTTGAGCAATTTTTATATCTTGTTTACATACACCCTAGAAACTCAAAATTTTCATATTTCCCTTTTTCCTCCCATTCTTTTTTTCATTTTCCAACAAAAAATTCCAATCAATGGCCCACCATTCTAAAATGTCTTTCTTTTTAAAATTTTTTCTCCACTTTTTTTCGGTTTTCCACAAATTTTTGCTGTCTGTGCCTTTTCTCTACTTTATTTATTTGGTAGTTAGATTCTCTTCTATATTTAAAATATCTATCCTTATAGATTTTTTTCGTATTTTTGTACAAGATTCTATGTTAGATGATGAAATTTTTATAAAGAGCACTGGATTTGTTTCCAACAATTTTAAAATTTTATAAATGTGCGGCTCTTGTGTTGTTTTTTGTAAATAAATATTTTTTTAAATTGCAAAATGTTGACAAGAAAAAATGATGTTTCGACTCTAGCGGGAGTCGAACTATGTCACTACAAATGGAAGGCATGCACATTACCAATTACGCTATAGTCAAATTGTAGCAATTACAAACTATCGTCTAAAAACAAACAAAGAAATTCCAACTATTTAAAGGGGAGGGAAAGTCATGGCGGGTTATCAACAAAAAATTTTTTTCGGCGAAAAATGATCAAGTAACGTAAATAAGCCTAATATTGGATGAAAATTAGAAATATTAATCCGAAAAAATGTTTTTAGCGAGAAAAAATGATTTTGGTACACAATTTTTTGACTCTCTATCTGGGTATCCCAACAGATTATAACAGAATCATTCTGTTGTACAATACAAGATAAAATCTAAAAAATTGAAATTTTTGTTGAAAAAATGACAAATTTTGACCATTTTTGGTGAAAAATTATTTTGGGCAAAAACTTAAGGGGATCAAAAGAATTTTTTGGATTTGGGGGCATGTGCCTCCCCCGGTGCTCCCTAATTACGGCCCTAGATGCTAATACACTTTGATCAGAGTCTCTTGCCGATGTGCAAACAGGGTTGCCACCTGAAATTTCCGAAAAAAAAGCATCAGACCCCTTGAAAAAAAGCAATGATCTCCGAAAAAAAGCAAAAAAACAGCAAAATTTTAATTCAAAAGAAATAATACAAAATAACATAAGAAACAAATTCTTTTTATCATTTTCGATTATATTTAGCTTTCGAAATGACTTCTTTTAACATTTCTTTATCACCCGAAAAAATATTATATGCTTCTTTGTAATCAATTGACATAGACGTGGCATTGGCGATTATATAAACAGGAGCTTCTAGTGTGTCATCACAAAGGCGGTTGCGTTCGTCGCTCAACTGAATTTTTAGAAGACTAAAGATGCGTTCTACAAATGCATTGCTGCTCGGAAGGCACATAATCTAAAAAATATGTCGGCTCTATCATCCCCTGTGAAAGACACATCAATTTCAGTTCTTCTTGTTCAAAAATCTCAATCTGCATAGATGTAAATTTTGTAGGAGTATTGGATTTAGAATTTAATGGTGAATTAGATCATGCAATTAGCGCAAGCCGTTTCAACGGTTACGACAATTAGCGTGAAATCATTATGTTATTTTTATCCCCTTTCGGGGAATATCTACGAAAACGAGAAATAGTTTCTTGATTAAATTTATTTCTTATTTCATTTTCCCTACATCAAAACACCTGTTCTCTTTCGTAGAGTTAGAAGAAATATATGAACCTTCAGGCCACACTCAAAAATCTAAAAAGGCTATAATCTAAAAAAGGATAAATCTTTTAAGACAGATTGTCTGAAGGGTTTTCAATCTGGCCTAAGAACATGGTACCAACTGAGAAAATAATTTTTCTAAATTTAATTTATAAATTTAGTACTAGTCGTGGGAATCTCGAATCTATCAAAATTTGGTATAAAACATTATCCTCGCCGAGATACAGCCCCTGAAGTTGAGCACCTTGACCATACGCACAAAATTGTACCCCCAACGTAAAATCCACATATCTTGACCATTTTAAAAGCTTTTCAAATACGGTCTTTTTTATTTATTAGATATGGTTTTCTACTAAATATTTGTATTTTATCACATTTTTATCCGATCTACTTCCGTAGAGATATGGCTATTTTATT
>JAQGCP010000919.1:0-14131 GCA_034699885.1 Acrobeloides thornei | reverse complement strand
GATCTTGCATGGTTGACAATTCTTCGTTCAAGGACGGATTTTTGGAATAGCCTAAAAATAGTTGATTTTAGGACCAGCCCACTCTGAAAAAGTTTGATCAAAGGAGAATGTATGACTAGATGCACGTTTTTGATCATCAAAAATCGTAAAAGAGTACCCTTATGCTTTTTTGGCTGAAATGTTTGGGGGAGAAGAGTTTGGAGAAAACTATATAAATTTAATCAATTCTTCCCTACCTCCTTTTTCCGTAATTTCCACATAATCAAAGAAATTCTCAAAATCCTCCATCAAACTTCCAAAATCTAGCAAAAATATCGCAATTTCTATGTCTTCGTTGTTGAAAACTTCAGAAAGATCTTTTGTTTTTTGAAGCTCTTTTAGCTCCTCTACCATTCCTTCCAATTTCTGAACTTCTTCGTGCAACAAATTTTCGTCTTGTTCGGGAAGTCTATTCAGATCAAAACCACTTTTTGAAAAGAGATCTTCAATTTTTTCATATTCCCTGACGACATTGTTTTTTAGAATTTCTACTTTATTTGGAGTCTCTAAATTGGTTTTAGGTGTTAAAAATGCTAAAAGAATGTATGTGTCGTGTTCAATTGTCGACTGAAAACCGACTATCTGAAGTCGATTATTGTATTTGATTAGTGTCAAGTGATTAGTGACAAGTGAGCAAAAACGAATGAAAAAGTTGACAAGTGGGCACTTGATAAGTGACAAGTTCACTAAAAATGTGACAAGTTTGTCACTTATCACTAATCAAGTACAACAATCGACCCCTGGAGATTTCTCTAGGCAGGGAATCGAATGCGCACATCCCCGATGCATGAAGTGTATTGCTGTAAAAATTAATGAAGTAGAAATAAATGGAAACTTGTAAAATATAAACGCCCATCGTAATTGCAATAAAAGTTGTCTGATTGTGCTTATTGAAACGATTGGTAGAATACCATGTTAAATTGGTAAAATACCAATGTTAAAAAAGATCCTGAGAGAAGGTCGTCATCTCAGAATAGGACGTCCGGCTCTCAGTAAAACGAATCTCAGGATCGGACACCACATATGCACAGGATGTCCTTCTGGGAGATGAAGAGGGGACAATATGGTGGTTTTCTGGGGAAGGAGAATATGATAATCTCGATATGGTGCCTTCTAGGAGGAGGAGGGGGTAGTATGTAGGAATACGGTGATTTCTGGAGAGGGGGAATTTGGTGATCTCCCTTGTGGGGGGGGGGGAATATAGTGGTCTTCTTGTGGAGGGGGATAGGGAATATTCCCCATTTATACCCAACTTCAAAAATCTAGACACTGTTTAAAAAACTAAAAACATACCAAAATTTTTGGCAATTGGAATAGCAAGATTTAAATAAATAGCAGTTAAAATTAAGGAAATTTGAATAAATTTCATTATTTCAAATAAAGTGTGCTAAGAATATAAAAGAAAATTACAAAAAACTGATGAAAACGCCTTGAAAGATCTCCTTAATATTCACTTGTCGGAAGAATCTTTATTGTAACAAATCAACTGGAACGATCTTTCTTGCCGAAGAAGGAAGTTTATGTAGAAGAATAAGGTGTGTAATAGCGCTATTTCTCTGCAAGACAAAAAAAAGGAATAAATGAGCAAATTCGTTGAATTAAAAAAATTCTAAATTTAACCTAGTGATGTCGTTTTGATCATAAAGTATATGTTCACGTCTGTTTCAACCCATAGAAAAACGGCAAAAAGTCTGTGCCGACATAACGAGAAAAGGGTACATTTTTTTCTCGCGAAGATCACGTGTTTTTCAACCTTAAAAAAAGTCATAAAAAATGATAGGATTAGTTTCCGGCCAAACTCATAAGTAGTTTGATTCACTAAATTAGAACTACAAAATAAACGCAAAGCTATCAATCAAATGTTATTCTGCAATAACTTGATGCATTTGAAAGCAAAGTATATACCGCGAGAAAATGAGTAATGTTTTCAGTAAAAATGCCATTTCTTTCTCAAAATAAGGCTTTATCACAAGAACATAAGTAGTTTTGTAGAGCGAAGCCTCATCTTTCGAGTGCAAAAAGAATTTTTGAATCCAACTTAAAATAAAAGACTTGATGTTTTCGGGAGAAAGTATGAAAATGGGTAAAATTCATGAAAAAATAAGCTTTTATAAACAAGTATATTTGAAGTCGAAATGTTACACTTTTTACACTCGGGGTTTTCGGCTACGAATCCGATGAAATTTTCAAGTTTTGACTTAGGGGGTACCTCTACTGGGGAGGGGAAGTAAAAATCTTAAAAATTCGACTTTTTGACGTTTATCCCCCTCCAGTAGGGTACCCCTGAAGTCAAAACTTAAAAATCCCATCGGATTCGTGTTCTCCATATTAGTAAACCCCAAGTATTAAAAATGAACAAAAAACAAAAGTTGGCACAGACTTTTTGCCGCTTGAAACAGACGTGATGTTTTGTATTATTTTAAAAGTATTTATTTGTTAAATGCATAATAAAAAAACATGGCAAAAAATTTATTTTCCATTTGGTCCAGCCACGAAAACGTTACCACCTCGGATGTTACCACAACAGGAACAACTACGGCCATTACTTGTAACAAAGCCAGTTATTTGATTCTAAATTTTATTATTGTTGTTGATAACGTTATCACATAGGGTGATAAAGTTATCACTAGTGATAACGAGATTTCCACGTTCTCGGCGTGGTTTAATCCGAGCTTCAAAAAATGAGAGCTGTCACCTATCGGTAATTTCTACGTCCGATTTGTACCGTTAATCACTTACTTTGGAAATTCCCCGGCTCATTCCCCAAGCTTCACAACAGCCTAGACAACGTCCACTCAAGTCGGTTCCACTTGAACAAGTCGCAGAACCTCGACTATTATCAAAAGAGGCTGAGAACTGGGCATTGCTGGTACAAGCTACAAATATTGATATGAATTGTACAAACGCCAACCTACCCCTAACTGTGAAAATTTTATCAATAGGCCGAGGGGCCGTGATCGCGATCTTTTTTTCCTTTTTTGGCAGACGAGTTAAACAATTTTTGATGAAAGTGATTATCGCTCTGGCAAGTTAAGAAACGTTGGATCCGCAAGTTAGCCAATTTGGCCGGGGGACCCTCTCATGGATGCTTCCTCCCTCTACTTGCTCATGTATATGCTGTCGGAAAATTTTATTACAAAAAATTTCAAATAAAAAGGTTGCACGCAAACACTTACAAAATTGTTGTGCTTCTATGCAACAAAAAACTGCTGTGACGGCCAAAACAAGGAAAAAAGTTTTCATATTAGACTTTTGTACAGAATAAAATGAAAAAACTGTTTATAAGAATGCTATAATAATCAAAACGCCTAGCCATGTGACTTTTATACTAAAATTGAAATTTAAAGAAAAGAATGAATAATCATTTTTATTAAGGTCTAGGCGGAAAAACTTTTTGATATGTTTCATTAATTAATTTGATCAAATGTTCAGGAAAGCAATTTTAAAAAAGCAATGATCAATTTTTACTAGCAAACAAAAAAGGATAAATGTTTTTTGAAACAAAACTCATTTTTTGAAGCAAAGCTCATTCGAAAAAATGAATTTTGACTCAAAAGTGAGTTTTGTTGTAAAAAAAGTAAACAATCATCTTCTCAGTGCAATTTTATGCGAAGCATACATAAACAAGGAGGGGGGACAAGCTACCTCGAGGCTATATGGTGTCGACCAAAAAAAGGGCCTTTTTTAGCCTGAGGTAGTTTTTAGCCGGCTTCGCCACCCCAAGGCTATATGAACTCCGAGGTTATAATGGCTTCGCCACTCCGAGGCTATATGAATCTTTAACTTTTGGCTCGATGCTAGCTACATGAAATGGGGGAGGGGGGACAATCGCCCCCCCCCCATTGGTAATATATGCTAGGGGGGTCTGCTTAAGGGAGTTTGACTGTATAGGGATTTTTCCATGTCAGGAACACGAATCCGACCTTTATTTTTCTTGCATCATCGTGTAAAGGTAAAAAACGTTAAAACGTAAAAATTTGATATGTTCAGAGCTAGATTTTTCAAATTCGCACTATGAAAGAAAATTCATAGTAAAAAAATTTTTAAATCCAATTTTAGGCTATTAAAAACATCTTTATGAAAATCTTAAAAAGCATCTTCGAGAAACCACTTTCAATATTTGTTCCGCATTGAGTCGACTTGTTACTAAACAGCTACAAGATGGGGAAATAATTTTAGATGGACATTCATCATATTCTTTTTTTTAAATGAAACACAAAGGTCGCACTATTGTCAAACTTATTATTCAGGATTTATCGTGATTTGTAAGCTAGACTCCTAAAGTATCAGGTTTATGTCGATCGCCAAAACGTATTGATAATTCCAAGTGCGGATGACATTAACGCCATGTTCCTAGAGATGGCCAAAAAGTTACGAAAATCGTAAACGTTGAAAAATGTAAAAATTTTTAAGAAAAAGCATTTATTTTTATATTATTAGTGTTTTTCTAAAGGAAAGAAATTAATTCTGAACTTTTTTCTTCAACAAAATTTCAAACGCAATTATCTCGAAAACTACAACGATTCAAAACATGCCATAAAAACAAAAAATTCTCCATTTTTCATGATCTTTCCGAATATATCATTTTCGGAAAGATCATATGATTGTAAATTACTGGACTGGTACTTTAAATGCATGTGCAAATGCACATGCGCAAATGTTGCACGCGCAAAAGTGAATGCGCAAACGTACGTGCGTAACTGTTAAATGCGCAAATGTAGATGCGTAATGTTTCATACGCAAGTGTCACCAACCCTTCAGCATTCCTGAAAACACTAAAATATACACCTCTCTGAGGCCAGCTTGGAGTGTTAAAATATTAAAAAATGGAAAGATAGAAAAGTAATTGATAAACTCTCGAATTCGCCATTTAATTCTATCTAATAGCATGTATTCTAGCCCGTAGAGAAAAGTTCGAAAATTTAATAAAAGCCTGAAATTTTGTTACGTCATGAATAGATTATAAGTTTCATTAAAAATCTATTTTTTTATAGAGCAAGTAATTCATGGAATGCCCTAACATTTTATTAGTCATTAGAACGAAGGGCGAAATATCCTGCCAATGTTATTTTAAAAGATATTACTTTTCTCGATTTGAATTTACTTCCGGATTATTCATGCATGCATTTTTTGGGCACCTTACTAGTTCCTGATGAAAATATTCAAAAATTATTTATTTTAAAATCTTGTTCTTTGCACGGGTGTCCATATTTACCAGCTTTTCCCTTTAACCAATTTATTATTGATCTAGGATTTTATATGAAACATTAAGAGACGCTTTTTCGAGGTGTCGAAGGTCAAAGCGACAAGCCTTTAAAGGGGGTGCATTTTGAGACCATTTGGGAGAAAAAACTTTTTCGTAAAAATGACCCTATTGGGGGTAATTTGATGCAAGAAATCGATTGCGCGCGCTCCCGAAGCGTAAAAACGCCACCTTGATCAAGTTTTCGTGAAAAATTGCCTATTTTTTCACTTTTTTACCTTTTTTCGTCACTCTTTTTGCCCATTTCCTTCAATTTTTCACGAAAACTTGCTCAAGGTGGCGTTTTTATGCTCCGGAAGTGCGCGCAATCGATTTATCGCATCAAATTATCCCTAATAGGGTCATTTTTACGAAAGAATAAACCGAGAGTGGCTAGGATTTAAGAGACACTTTTTTGATGTGTCGAAGGTCGAGACAACAAGCCTTAAAGCTTAGAACGCGCTTCGAAACAGTACTAATATTTAAGAAGGTGATGAGAAAACATTTTTTTTTAAATTTCCGATAAAAATCTCGATTGAAGAAAAATACTTTTCACTTCAACAAGTTGAGTAACTCCGTTTTTCAGCTATTTTTTGAAATTTCAACTAAGAAAAAAACGTGAAAATATTCGTATTGAACCGAAAAAATGTTATAGATCGATATAAACCATGATCCTGAACAACTCTTAGTTTTTTTAAAAATTTTGGACTTATCAACTTTGTCGCCTCCCCTTATAATTAAATTTCCCGGAAAAATTTTACCTACATGCGGTTTTTGACCAATATTGTGACACCAGGACCCCGGAGTTGCCAGAAAATTTTGCTGCACAATAATTTTCGGATTTTGCTTACAGAAAAATTTTTACGCACCAATTTTTCGGGACACAGATTTCTGACAAATTTTTCTGGACAATTTTTGCCGGGCATAAATTGCCGGACACAAATTGCGGACAAAATTTTCTGGACACAAATTGCCTCCAAATTACCAGACAATTTTCGCTGGACACAAATTGCCGGACAATATTTGCATGGGGTACCCCATGTTAAAAAATAAATTTTTTCAACTTTTTTATTTTGGCCCCAAATTGGCTGATTTTTGGTACTTGGGGGGTTTTCGGGTACGAGAAATCGATTGGCGCAAATTCAGAAAAAATTTTCATGACCCCCTATCGGGGTACCCCATGTGAAAAATTTTCTTTGGATCTCGGGACTTACTCCAATTGATTTCTCTTGTCCAAAAACCCCCGAGTACCACTTTTCGCATATTTTCGGGTCATAAAAAAATTAGATAATTCACATCTTCTGCGATTTCTTGTGCTTCATCTGGGTCATTCGCATTATTTTTCTACTCCATAAATTCTTTTTCTGCCATAATTTTAATAAAATTCATAAAAAGTATTATAAATTCAAAAAAATAAACGTCGAAGGGCACGAGAAATCGATTGGAGTAAGTTCCGAGGTCCAAAAAAATTTTCATAACCCCTTACGAAAAAATTAATTTTTTAACATGGGTACCCCGATAGGGGGTCATGAAATTTTTTAGAAACTTGAAACTTGCGCCAATCGATTTCTTGTGCCCGAAAACCCCCGATTACCAAAAATCAGACAATTTGGAGAAAAAAATTTTTTCGAGAAGCGTACTGGGCGTGCACCTCCTTTAATTTATTTTTATTTTTTCGTTAATCAACTTTCCATTTCCTTGTTTTGGTTATTTGACAAATGTTTATTTTATAGCCTGAAGGAGGCTTTAGAGCCGGAAAGGTCACTAAATAAAGGATTATTTATTCCTCCTTCGAAAGTAGACTTGGTCTACCAACCATACTACTTTTTTATACATATGGCTAAAACTTGTGTAGGGAAGTGTTTTCATGTTGTGCAAAATGGTTATTTTGGTTGTCTCATTCTGTAAACTTGGTTATGGAGTTAATTTTAATTCGTGTTTTAAAAGAGAATGTCAAATCTTTTCGGATAGAATATCAAAATTAAACATAAAAAATTTTCCGAATTAAGAAGTTTGATCAAAATGAAATTTCGATAAAATTTATCCAATACGTTTAAAATTCACAAATTCTATTTTAAGCAAAAAATGAAATTTTGAGAGCTAGTTCACTTGTTGGGAGGTCAAAAAGTCGAACTTTTTTGAAAATCAGTCGAAAACATCCTATTAGGGAGATTTTTAAGCGAGAAACACATTAGTGATGTTATTTGAACTATGCATTCAGTAGCGTATCCAGGGGGGGGGGCAGCCGCACCTCCCGAAATTCGAAAAATGAAAAATTCTTCTTTGATGGTCCCCCTTATGTTTTTGCAAAATTTCTGGGCTTAAAATTAAATTTCACTCTCGCACCCCTTCCCCGAAATTTGATCCTAGATACGCTACTGTATGCATTTAGAAATAGAAGAAGAGGTCGAAGTTAGTGGAGACAAGCCTAAATTTGTATTGGTAGAATTTTGCCAACTAGAAAAGCTTCTTCAAAGATGTCCAGAATGTGGAAAACTTCCGAGAGGTCCTAAAGCCGGAAAACCAAGAAATATAAATTGGACTAGAAAAGGTCTAGTTTTTTCAAATTCAGCGCGAAAAAAACCTTTATTCAGGTACTAATATGACTGCAGTAATGAGATGCGCATGCAAAAATAATAGCAGAGTCAGATGGCCAACCCAAAGTTACATTCAAGGTATATCAAAATGCAATTCTATGTAGTAAAATTCGTTTTTGAGGTACAAAAACTCGCACAGGCAATCTTTCGCTTGCGGCTGCTGCTAATGTTGCACCTGTTGGCTACCCGGATTTGATTTCGTTGTTCAAGGCTGCTGGAATACCGTGTATATCAAAGAAAGTTTTCCTCAAATTATCAAAGGCTTTTGTTTGGCCCGCTGTTGAAGACGCATATTACGTGCAGAAATCCGAGCTGATTCGAAGCATCCCAAATCCCGTCAATATTTGTTTGGATGGTCAATATGATTCTCCAGGCTTTTGCGCTCAACTTTGTTGCGAAACAGCCATTGAAGAAACCACCAAACAGGTGATCGATTTTGCCGTTGTTGAGAAGACCGAAGTTGGGAATGTGAGCAACCGAATGGAGCTGGAAGGCGTGAAAAGATGCTTAGATTCTCTAAAATCGGATGTCAATGTCCAAGGAATTACAGTGGATAAGCACTCTCAAGTATGTGCATATCTAAACTATGACTACAACTTCGATCCATGGCATCGATTGAAAGGATTGAAGAAGGAATTAAAAAGCGCAGCGAAAGACATGAAAGATGAGAATGAAAAAAATCAAATGAAGGAGCTCTCGAAAAGATTCATTGCCCATGTGTATGCCTCAATTGAAAGAGCCAATGGTAATACCGCTTTGTGCCAAGAACTTGTGTATTCGTTCTTTGTGCACATTCAAGGAGTACATTATTGGAATCCGAAAAAGTTTATCGAACTAATACTCGTTGAAAAGGACACCCAAGTTTGCGCAAGATTCAAAGCCGAGAAGTTTTCGACGGTTCTTCAATGCCCATATATAACTGATGGAACTCATCCAGATTCAAGACATGAAGTCACAAGAGCAAAATCGAAGCCTTTTCAGAAGTTGTTGTCCATTGCCGCAAAGACCACTTTTATGGGAGATTTAGACCGAATGAAGCATGGAAATATCACTTCTTTCAATGAGAGCTTTAATTCAGTTTGCATTCGATACCGGCCAAAAAGGAAGTTCTTCCCGAAAAAAGGGTTCGAAGTGCGGACTATGCTTGCTGCGTTGGCGTTCAATGAAAACAGATTGGCAGAAATAAGAGGAGATCGAAGAATTTCTGAAGTTTACGAATGTTTCTCGAAGTCTAAAGGAGAGAAAGTTACAAAAATCAAAAAGGGACCAGTAAGCGATGGATGGAAAAAAGAAATTGTGGAAGAATCCTTGGAACGAAAGCGAAGACAAGGTCCAGGAGAGCCGGTTGAATTGGCTCAAGATGAATTAGATGAATACCTAGATGTTGTTCGCGATCAACTAGAACAAATTTTAATATTTAGTGATAGTGAAGAGGAAGATTTTGAATAAAGAAAATAAATTGTATATAAAATTATCTGTAAATAAAAGTTTTTTGACATTTTCGCTTCAATACACACATCTCGTCCCTGAATTGGGATCAGGGAAGCGTTTTCACGCTTCGGAAATGCGCGCAATCGATTCCTCGCATAAAATTACCCTTAGAAAGCCGGTTTTCCGGCTAAAATCGAACAATTTATATTTTCGCTTCAATACACACATCTCGTCCCTGAATCAGGGTCAGGGAAGCGTTTTCATGCTTTGGGAATGCGCGCAATCGATTCCCCGCATAAAATTACCCTTAGAAAGCCGGTTTTCCGGCTAAAATCGAACAATTTATATTTTCGCTTCAATACACTCATCTCGTCCCTGAATCAGGGTCAGGGAAGCGTTTTCATGCTTTGGGAATGCGCGCAATCGATTTCTCGCACAAAATTACCCCTAGAAGTGTCTTTTCTGCAAAAATTTTGATAAAAAAATTTTTTTCGGAGATAGGGCCGCAATCGACACCCCCCCCCTTTAAGGCCAAAATGATGAAAATTGGATTCTGCCTTCAAAAGATATAAAAATTTTATGTAGCAAAATCGTCTAAAAATGAAGTCTATTTTTCAAATATTTGAAAAACACGAATATCGTTCAAGTGTGGCTTAAAAGCTTCGTTTTTATCCCAGCTACAAACTGCAAAAAACGGTTTACAAAAATCTGTGCTAGAAGTTGAGATACATACATTTTTGTATATATGCCTTTAATGGTAAGGAGCCAGAGACCCAATTTTGGTCAAAATGAGTGCACACCTTCCAGAATCATCAGAAACATTAAAATATGCTGTTTTAAGACGAAATAAAACGATTCCGACCGGTTTCCGCGAGTTTCCATTTTTTGCACACTTTGCCGTGCCGTGCCCATGTTTCCTAATCACTAAGCCACTCCTTATTCCGGATTCTTTCCGAGCATAGTTGAGCATCGAAATTATATAAAGCAAGACGTTTTCTTTTATAATCACTTGCTCATCTTTTATACAATTCCTGGACAATGAGACTATTACCAATTATTTTATGTTGTTTTGTATTACTTACTCTAACATTATGTTGGCATAAATGCACGGAGTTTAGTGTACAACAATATTTGTGCAACTATACATTTTCTTCGAATATTACTAACAGCTCATGCTACGAGCCACCAAATTGTTTCTATGATAATTCTCAATCCTTGTGCATTTGTAATTACTTGGACACTTGCTGGGAAGATGATCCTGGAAGCAATTCGTATCGATTATTACAATTAAATTATTCAATTTTATTACAGCTCGACAACAATAATAAACGAGGCATCTTCTCACTATCAAATTTAACATCATCTTATTTGCAAGGTGTAACGACCCTTCTTAACAGTTCTCTTGTACCAACGGGAGTGAGTGTATATTACTCTACTGAATGCGATGGCCCCATCGGATATTATGACCTATTTGATTCTCAGCATGTTTTATTTAATACTACAACTAATTTTACTTTTGATCATAATTGCGATTATTTTGATAGTTTTACTGTAAACTTTTTTGGACAACCTATTTATAATTATCATGTTGAAGCATTGTATTTGCTCGAATATAAAGGAACATATTACAATCATATAAATGATTATATTAATGGATATTCTAGCTATGGGTCGATGTTGGCGCCTGAAACAAATTTTTTCTCAAATTATTTTGGAAATTTTACATGCCTATCGTTCAATTCTATACCGGATCCGCCAACATTTAAAGGTATGCCAAATATATCAATTTAAAAAAAGTTCCTATAGATCATTGCAATAAATATATTAGTCGAAGCTTGTATAATGACATTACCGTGTTGGTTGTAGCTTATGAATATAATGATAGTTATGTATCAGTTTCTGTTAGCACTAATAATCTAGTTAATAATGCTTATGTTTATTCCGACGTTATAGATATCGACATGTAAGCGCCTTTTATATACAAAACCGGCTATGACAAAAAAGTCGAAAAAACCCCGCATATCTTTCTTAGCACACGTGTACAAACACCCCCCGAAAATTTTGACTTTTTGTGGGCGGAAAAAAACATAAGGGGGGAGGGCCAAGGTGATTTTTTCAATTTTTTCAGAAAGTTTTCAAAAACACCTTGGTCCCCTCATGTGATTTTTTTTGAAAATTTTCCAAAATTTTGGAAAAAACATAAGGGGGACCAAGGTGATTTTTTTCGATTTTTTTTTTCACAAATTTTTCCAAAAATCACTTTGGTCCACTTATGTTTATTCGCGCCGATAGGCACGAAAATTTTTTTTTTGAATAATACTTTTTTAAGCTAAAAATACTTTAATAATTACGATCTCGGCTGCGGGATACATGGCTTTTTTGTGGCTCGAGCTGCGGCGAAATGGTTTCACCCGCAAAAATTTGCGGGACTCCTCCCCTCGAAATTCGGGGGGAGGGGATTGTCACATGTGGTCCCCCCATCCTTATGTTTATTCGCGCCGATAGGCGCGATAATTTTTTTGAAAACACTTTTTAAGTTAAAAATGCTTTAAAAAATTACGATTTTTGTTGAAAAAATAGGAAATTTTTTGCGGCTCGGGCTGCAGGCTAAATGGGTTTCTGATGAAAGTGGATACCCCCTTAAGATTTACGATGTGCATATTTTGTTTGTGAATTTCTTCAAGCATAGACAATGGGTGAGTGGTTGTTAACTTTTCTCATATGAATTGTTGCTTAACCCTATTAGAATCTCAAACAGACTTTTTTAATGGCATTTGCTATTCTTTTGACAGACATTTCTAAAAATCTATCAACCATAAAATCCGCAAAGATCGACTTCATTTCTTGTTGAACAACATTTGAAATTTTAAGCCTACGCATGGCCAATTAATTATTCAACGTATTGGCTAGCGTTAATAAGGGGTTTTGACTTCCTCAAAGCTCTATTCAACTTATCTTTAGTAAGCTATTCAACCTACCGTAAAACTTCTAATAGAACCCCATGGGGCTCTATTAGAAGATGTTAATGATTGCTTTTTTAAAAATCGAGTTTAAATCGGATTTCTTCGAGCGACCACTTTTTGGATAGCTACTGTATAAAGGAACGTTCTATAAAAGAAATTATTGAAAAATATTTTATTTTCACTGAGTTATGGCCCTTTGAATTTGAAAAAATGACATTTTTTTTCAAAAAATCATATCTCCGTGAAATCAAAGTCATTGTCAATAATTTCTTTTACATAATGTTTCTCATACGCTTAACTATCCAAAAAGTGGTCGCTCGAAGAAAATCGACTTAATTTTGATTTTTGGTGGATGTTTGAACGTAAGGCTTAAAATTTTTTTTTAATTTAAAAGGCCATATTTCGACGAAAATAAAATATTTTTCAATAGTTCTTTATATAGCATATTCCCTATCCTCAGGGCTATCCAAAAAGTGCTCTCGAAGAAATCCGATTTAAACTCGATTTTTAAGAGAATTTTTACGTTTACATGGGGTTCTATTAGAAGTTTTACAGTATCTTACTTTTGGATATCTAAAGAAACTGGCTCAAAAGATGCCAGTTGCTCAAATTTAACTTCCTCTTGCTGTTCAATTTCTGATAATAACGGCAAAAATTGTTTACAAAATTGTGCATCTTGCAAATTAGAATAGTTGGACAATAAAATGTTGAGATAACGGCTAGCTTTATCTTCTAGTTGATCAAAATCGTAAAGGTGTTCATTTAAATATTCGATTAATTCAAAGAAAATTGAAGAAACCGAATAACTTGGTAGCCAATATGCAAAATCTAGTATTGGTAAAGGAATGGATGAATCTATTTCTATAACCCCAGTAGGTGTACGCAATGAAATTTTAGGTGATTTGATTGGATAGTCTTTAGAAAAGTTAAGAACACCATATAAATATTCGTCTGAAAAAATTAACCACTTTTAATTAACACATGAAGACTTAGTCTGGACAGCGGTATATTCTAAAGTAACACACTATAGGGAACACTAATCTGCAAAAAAATATTTTCAATTTTTCTTTGAAGGGGGTATATACCGTGACCTTTAAGAGGGAAAATTTATCTTTACAATGTTAAGGTCATAACTCCCCATAGTAGTTGTTTTATGAACTAACGACCACTCATTTGAAAGCTGAGAATCTGCCCTACAGCTTTTATAAAGACACTTATAGAAAGTTTTCGATAAAATAAAAAGTTAATCGACAATCTTTGCAAAAACTCCGGATTTTGAGACCAGGTTTTTGTGTGTGTTACTTCAGAATATACCGCTGTCCAGACTAAGCCTTCACGTATTAATTCTAACCTTTCAATGGTGTATCTTCATGACATCGTACAGCAAAATTCCATTCATACTGATTATCTTGTACAGGGATAATAAATATGTTCGGCAATCCCAAGCTTATAAAATCGAGATAATCTTTAGCGATTCTATGTATCGCTGTGGGATGGTTAGAATTCATTTCTTTCTAAATTCATATAATTAAAGCGAAAAATTTCATAAACACGATTAAGCCAAGGCACTTTAGTCAGAAATGCAAATAAAAAACAAATCATAACGAGTTTTCTTATCAGCTTTTTGAAAGAAGGAGCGCGGTGTCTTTATTTATTTGAGCTTACAAGGAAAGCTCACTCGGTGTAACACCCAAATGGAAAAAAGCTTGGGGGTTTTTGAGTTTGTGTTATAAGAATAAAAACGGCATATGATCTGGATCCAAACAGGAAGAAAAATTTTGAGCTACGGCCCTCACAAGGTTTTTACCTGTATTTTTTCGTTTTAAGGCCATATATCGGTCGTTTTAAATCCATTTGGG
>JAQGCP010000918.1:0-14131 GCA_034699885.1 Acrobeloides thornei | reverse complement strand
AAAATTTGTTGCCTGATTTTATGCTTCATGACCAATCGTTTCAATAAACACGATTTTATTGAAAATCAGGCAAAGTTGGACTTTTTTGACATGCTTGAATGCAGCCTGTACTGTTTTTAGGAGAAGAAATTCTGACGCCAACGAAAATTTATGTCAATCCAATATTGTCGTTGATAAAAGAAGGGCATTTAAAAGCAGTTGCTCATATTACAGGAGGCGGAATTACCGAAAATCTTCCACGAGTGCTACCAGATGGACTTGTTGCCAGAATTGTTGCTTTCCTCACGAAATTTCGAGTCATCATGTTTATTTTTAGGACTGCTCGAATTGGCCCATTCCTCCAATTTTTAAATGGCTTCAAAAAATGGGTTCCGTGAAAGTGGATGAAATGCTCCGTACTTTCAATTGTGGTATAGGAATGATTTTGATCCCTTATCCTGGTTCGGAAGAAAAGGTTTTCCAACAACTCTCTAGCTTTTCTCTTCACTCATTCAAAATCGGACAACTGACACGAAAAATTGATGATCGCGAAAGTAGTTTTTATTTTATTTTTTTGTCGATATTTACTTGGGTGTCCCAAAAAAGTGGAATTTTCGTGATTTTTTCATGAATTTAGGACCCGAAATTTTTTTCTAAAAATGACCCGTAATTTGAAAATCAAAAAATTCGGCAAAAATCGTCGGGAATCGATTGCGAGCACTCCTGAAGCGTGAAAACGCTTCCTTGACCCTGATTCAGGGTAGCGTGTTGAAGCGAAAATGAAAAAAATTCGGATTTGGACCGGATTTCCGACTACCTAGGATTTTTCTATGTGAGAAATCGATTTCGCGTTTTTTCGAAACGTGAAAATGCTTCCTTGCCCCTGATCATCAGGGAAGTGTTTTTCACTTTTCGAAAACACGCGCAATCGATTCCCCGCATAGAAAAACCTTAGGATATCCGATCAAGATCCAATTTTTGTCATTTTCGTTTCAACATGCTACTCTGAATCAGGGTCAAGGAAGCGTTTTCACGCTTCGGAAGTGCACGCAATCAATTCCCCGCATCAAATTACCCCTATAGGGGTCAGTTTTAGAAAAAATTTCGGGTCCCAAATTCATGAAAAAATTCGCAAAATTCTCATTTTTTCGAATCACCCTGTATTTTTTTCAGCCCGAGTAAAATATGAAAACATCCACGAATTGGTAGACTATAGTGAAGACGACATAGCCGATCATAGGCGTGTCAATGTAGCTATCCTAATTTCTGGAAGAGGTAGCCATTTTTGTCCTAAAAAAGATCAGCAACACAATTTAGGCTCAAACATGAAATATCTCATAGAAAAAAGTCGATATCGTAAAAGCCACTGCAATGTTTGTGTTGTGATCAGCAACATTCCCGATGCGCCAGGCGTACAATTGGCGCGATCATTAGGAGTCGACACTGTTGCTATTCCACATGGCAAGGATAGAAAAGAATTTGAAAGGAAGATTACAAAGGTAGAGAATCTCGAAAAAAAGTTGTGAAAATGCTTTCTTGACCCTGATTCAGGATAGCGTATTGATGTTTTCGTTGTAATGCACAAACTTGTTTGAATTTTTTACGCGGAAAAATCGATTTTTGCATCGAAACTTTCACAATGAACATTGTAGCACTTTTTTTAGCTAAATGAGACGAACAGAATGACATCAAAATGATCTAATTTGAAAATTGTTTTGGGTTATTGAAACGAAAATTCTGATTCATGTTTTCGTTTCAATAACCCAAAATAATTTTCAAATTAGATCATTTTGGTGCCATTTTATTCGTCTCATTGAGCTGAGAAAAATGCTGTATTTATTTTTTCCTAGATGCGCAAGAAATTTAAATTATTTTCTCGTCAATAAACAAATTATGATTGAATCAGGAATTTTAAACAAATGTTTTCGTTGTAATACACAGGCGAAACTTCACACGCAATTATCTCAACAACTAAAACGATTTAGAGGGTGCTGTAAAAACAAAAAATGTTCCATTTTTTATGAATTTTACGAATATATACAAATTAAGGCAACTTTTTCCTAGTGGACTAGCCCTAAATTGTAGCATATTATCACACTGTTTTCTTGGATTTTACGAATCTTGTTGTTCGTACTTATTTATATGTTTTATAAACACATGATACAATCTGCATTATACTCGAATTTTCTATTTTGTTGGCTTCTTGTAAATAAATGGTTTGCAAGTCTTTTTTTTTCTTCAAAAACTACCTTTCTTATTCATCTTTCTATTAGATTATTTCAGCTTGGATTTTCTTCAACAATCCTTTTTTTGCTTTTATGTGAATGTCGTTTAATTATTTGATTATTTTAACATAATAATTTTTTGGTAGTAAATTTATTAAATCAATATTTTTACATACATAAACATAGCAAATAAGTTTATATACAGGGTGAGTCAAAAAAGTGCATTTTTGTGATTTTTGGGACACGAAAAAGTTTTTTACGACCGGAAAATTTTTACTAAAAATGACCCATACAGGGGCAATTTTATGCGGGGAATCGATTACGCACATTTTCTAAGCATGAAAAAATTATCTTGACCCTCATTCAGAGAATGAAGTTAGTGTACGAAAAAAGAAATTTTTTCGATTTTGCATCAATACACCAACTCCATTCCCTGAATCAGGGTCAAGATACTTTTTTCATGCCTAGAAAATGTGTGCAATCGATTCCTCGTAAAATTATCCCATATATGGTTCATTTTTAGTAAAAAATTTTCCGATCCTAAAAATTTTTTCGAGCCTCAAAAATCACAAAAATGCACTTTTTAACTCACCCTGTAGTATCTTTTGGGAAACCTAATAACATAAAAACTTTGGTATAAAAGTGTAAAAGCTCCAAGAGCTTTTGAACCCGATTTTTACAAAAAAAGTAGAACAAATATATGCAAAGGAGCTACTACACAATAGAGGGGCACCCACGTGAAAAAAATTTTTTCCTGGAAATGGCCCCTCTAGGGGTAAAAACATGCGGGGAATCCGAATTGGACATTTTTGAAGCGAAAAAACGCTCCAGGGAAGGCCTGTGTATTGAAGCGAAAATACGATTTTTGCAACTTTTCGCTTCAATACACAAGTCTTCCCTGAATCAGGAAAGACTAAAGATAATTTTATCGAAGAATCGATTTTACGCATTCCCGAACACTGAAAATGCTTTCCTGACGCTGATTCAGGGAAAAATTGGGTTTGTGAAAATGCGAAAAATGACCATTTTCGCTTCAAAATACGAATTTTCTGAATCAGGGAAGAATTTTCAGGAATCGAGAATGCACGCAGTCGATTCTCGTATAAAATTACCCCTAGAGGGGGTCATTTCTAGGACAATACATTTTCGAGTTCAAAAAAATCCACTTTTTTGGCACACCAAAAATTCAACTTTTAAGATATTTGTTCTACTTATACATGTATAAACAATAATAACAAAATGGTTAAACATGAACTTTGACAGGCGGTAGACCAGATGGCAAATAGTGTTCTACAACCTAAATAAATTTTTTCTAAATCTAAGGAGGCATGTAATTCTTACCATGTCATATTGGTCGGCTACAGTTAATTCTTTTGTTTCCATATGTGTTAAGTTCTGATAAACCTTAACCCGATCACTTAGTGGAATAAGTGATGTGTTGCGTCCATACACCAAGCATTGAGAGCCAATAATATCATCAGCTGTAAAATTTTAGATTTTGATTTTTGTATAAGGAGACTATTCAAATGCCCAATCGGAGATAGATTGGTCGAAGTCGATCGACAAATGTGTACGAGTAGAGGACTAATCATTAAACGGACAAAAGAAGGATACCTTTGTGCAACAATGGAAACCTGCGCAGGAGGACATCTGGTTTCAACGGAAGACTTTATTCGAGAGTAGAGGTCGCAAATACGTCGTGTCAACATTACGTCAACAGATTGACAGACTGTCAATTACGTTGGCGTATTGACAGAACCCACAATCATCTGTTGACGTTGACGTCTGTCAATTTACGTTAATTCCGTCAATCAATTGACGTACAAATCTGTCATTCCGTTGACGTACGTTGACTCATTTGCGACCCCTAGTCGAGAGTCCTTGGATCGGAAGTATATTGCGGTTCAAAATGTGAGTGCTCGACTTGGGCCGAAGACTGCTCACATTACAACGGACCCTCTACGAAACTATCATCAATAAAGAATACCAAGATGAAAGTTCTTTTAGAACAACTTAAACCAGAAGTCTGTTCGTATGTTTCAGCAGCAGTATGCAACCCTATTTAGTAAGGCGCCATTTATACTTCCATCGCGACGTGACAGTGCATTTTTGTGTCGCGAGTTGGCGATTATAGTCTGTCGCGCGATAGTACTTGGTTTGAAAAGACGTTTCAACAAGCCTCGGTGGTGCAGTGACAAAGCAGCGGCTTAGCGGGTTCGAATCCCGCTTGGAGCCAAATTTTTTGCCACTCAGCCTTGTGTCGCGTCGCATGGAACGTCGCAGGCTGTCGCGCGACAGTAACTATAAACGACATTGGAAAAATTGTTCGCACTGTAAACGTAATTGCTCCGCGTCGCGACGGAAGTATAAATCCTGTCTAACGCCCCAGGGAGTGATCATTAAATCGAATTGGAGGGAGGGTGTCACTAAATCGAGTTTGACTGTATTTCTGGCTAAGGGGCAAGAATTTTCCCGCCAACACGACCACGCAGGAATGTATTGCAAAACTATCAATACAGCAGATGTCGGGGCACGTACTCCACCCAACCTGAAGTTTCTCACAAACTTTTGCAACTCTCCACGACTGAGACGCAATTCTGAAAATTATCATCGACCAAAAACTTCTTTTCGTCACTCGAACATTTGGGCTCATAACTTTGTATAGTTAATATTTTTATCGATTTTTGTATATTAGAAATTGACGCTATCTATTAAATTTCAACTGTATTAGAATCACAAAAACACTATTTTTGTGGCCGATTATATGTATGACGTATAAAAACGAAAAAATCAAAGGTTATCTTTTAGCACAAAAATATTAAGGCACAAAAAATTCTTACCTAGCGACCAAGTGCTGTAGACATAAGAAGCTTCTTTGATAGGATGGGTATTTAATTGTGTCAAAAAATCGGAATAATATGGCTCGTTACAAGGCTTCGGCTAAAAGTGGATATTAAATTTAAGGAAAAATAGAGAAAACTTGCCTGTGGGTATATGGGACATGTCATGTTGTTTTCTCCACAATTATCACCCGGCCAAAAACCATTCTAAAATCATTTGTTCAAAGTTTATTGTCTTATCAGCATTTTTTTCAATTTTTAGTTATTAAATATTTTAACAGGCATTGTTTTTTCCCTGGCCCTGATTCAGGGAAATTAGTACATGTTGGATTTTCGCTTCAATACACACATCTATTTTCCTGAATCAGGGTCAAGGAAGCATTTTCACGCTTCGGCTATGCGCGCAATCAATTTTTCGCATGATTTTATGTCTATATAGGCTGTTTTGGCAAAAAAAATTTTTCGACCGAGATTGGTCCCTAATTCTTACCCCCCCCCCTTTAAAGAAAAAAGAGGGGTTTCAGCTGAGTGCCACCCCTCCTCGAAATTGGGTTTTGACTAAGGGCCAAGAAGTTTCCCGCTAACACGACCACGCAGGGATGCATGTTGACGCGAAAATCAAGCTCAGTATATACTGAGCTTGATTTTCCCATCAACACGACTACGCAGGGATGCATTCCAAAAGTATAAATACAGTCAAACTCGATTTAGTGACATCCTCTCTCCAATTCGATTTAATGACCCCTCCTTGGTTACTAAATCGAGAGTTGATTGTATATACTGTGCTTGATTTTCCCGCCAACATGCATCCCTGCGTGGTCGCTTTTGATCAAGATCTAAAGTAGTTATACTGAAAGCAGTTTCGAGGTTATCCGTATGAAACAAAAAAGTGCGCAACCGGGGGTCTGCGTGAAATTGTATTGTGTGTTACCCTTCTGTTGCATGTTGGATCGGCATTGCTAAGGCCTTGACATTCACACATTCCCAAGTTTGCACCGGCTAGTCCAATGAATGTATCAATTTTATGTGTTAGAGTAGGACCCAGGTTGCATATTGTATCTAAAAAAGTATATTTATAAACAAATTCCACTAACAGGGGACATTTTAGACATGTAAAATCGATTTTTTAAATTTTGGCAGAAAGTTGTTGGACATACTCTACTTGTTATAAACATATTTTTGATTTGGGTGTCTGAAGCTTCATTGCGGAGATATTGGCACGAAAACGTTATACAATTACAACTTGATTAAATTTGTACATCTCAAAATAATAGCAAGTATGGTCGAGTGGCAAGGGACTCGTCTGTCAGTCTATAAGACGTCTGGTTCGATTCCTTGTGCGTCAATTTTTTGTATTTATCAAATTTTTATTTTTCTCCGCAACGAAGCTCCCATACATTACCAATGGGGGGACTGTCCCTCCCCCCTCATGTAGCTAGCATCGAGCCAAAAATTAAGATTCATATAGCCTGTCCCCCTCTTTGTTCATGTATGGAAGCTTCAGACACCCTTACCAAAACCATATTTATAACAAGTAAAGTATGCCCAACAACTTCCCGCCAACTTGAGAAAAAAATCGATTTTACATGTCTAAAATGTCCTTTGTAAGCTTTCGAGTACCATTTTCATCAAAAAACATTCCCCCAATGACCACTTTCCTGGCTACTGTTACTCCCATCGAATGTGAAATAACATCGACTTTAGGGTGGCCAGTATATTTTAAGACTGCTTCAGTAAACTGCTTTAGATAAGTAAGAGTCTCGCAACTATGTGTCCTAAAATTTAATTTTTCTAAAAATCAAAAAAATATTAACCTTCCAAGAGCATTCAATGGATTTCGGTCACCCCATGTTGTTCTAAAATAAGAAATTTTGAATTAACACAAAGTACCAATTGATGTTTCCGCCAACACGACCACGCAGGGATGCATGCTGGCGGGAAAATCAAGCTCAGTATATACAGTCAACTTTTGATTTAGTGACACCCCCAGGGAGGGTACCACTAAATCGAGTTTGACTGTATGTATACTTTTGAAACGTATCCCTGCGTGGTCGTGTTGGCGGGAAATCAAGCTTAGTATGTACTGAGCTTGTTTTTCCATCAAACACGACCACACAGGGATGCATATTGACGGGAAAATCTCTTTGAGTGTATACTGAGCTTGATTTTCCCGCCAACATGCATCCCTGCGTGGTAGTGTTGGCGGGAAAGCAAGCGCATGTACTGAGCTTGCTTTTCCATCCAACACGACCACGCAGAGATGCATGTTGACAAGAAAATTGAGCTCAGTGTATAGCTTGATTTTCTCATCAACATGATCTCGCAGGGATGCATCCTGTACGACCATGCAGGGATGCATATTAACTTGTGTATCTCTAGTAATAAACATACGCATAAAGTTCCGCAGAAGTGTATCCTTTTGATAAAAAATATTCGATAGTATACGTCCATCCTGAGCTAAAATTTCCAGGTATAGCTAAAGCGCCATCGGAGTTGCCATGAATGAACACAACTTTAAAAAATTTTTTATAAACATAAATTTTATTTTGGCTTTATCTTACTCGGATCATGCTTTATCTAAAATTTTCATAAATTAATGCAATGTTTTATCAAGTATGGCTTACCGTTACACTAGACTGCTCTTTTCCACCATAGCTTCCAGTTGGACCAAGATCAGGCCTTGAAAAATTGTATCCTTCATATCCATTTCTGAAATGATTCGGATAAAAGTTTAGCAATCTGACGTTTGAGAAAAAAATTTCGATATTCGCTTCAATACGCACATCTATTTTCCTGAATCAGGGAAGCGTTTTCAAGTTTTATAAATGCGCGCAATCGATTCTTCGCATAAAAATTAAAAGCGCGCATGGCGCAGTGGCTAACGTGTCGATCTACGACGAATAGGTCTCGGGTTCGAATCCCGTTTGAAGCTTAAATTTAGTTTTGTTTTGTCCTAAAGTAAAGAAATGACGTTTAATTTTTCACAAAATTTGCACAATTTCCTTGTGATTCTATATTCCATCTACGAGCGTCATCATCCTCATAAATTATTATCAGTCTCGTAATAAAATAAAAGAATCGCTCCCAAATTGTTGATAATTGATTTTTGAGCGCATTCTTTGAAAGCTTTCTCTCATGATCAGGCTATCTAATGATAAGCATGTGAAGTGCTACTGTAGGGAAAAATTGTTGAAATTCTTTTGCTGATTTTTTATCTATATTTTATCGGGGGTCAGTGATCGAACTTTGGACATAGAAGAAAAAGGATGGGTTCAAATAATAAGCTACTTAAAAGACGAAAGACGCTATTTTTAAAGGATCAGTCCACACGGAAAAAAACTAAATAAAAATAATATAAAGTTCATGTAAAATGGAGCATTTTTCTTTTGTACGACAACCTCTGAATCGTTGTAGTTTTCGAGAGAATTGCGTTTGAAATTTGAATTTGGGTTCATGTTTTCGTTGTAGTTCACAAACTCTTTTGAACTTTTTGCACTAAAATCATCAAATTTCCATGTAAATACTATTGTAAATTATTAATTGTTAAAGATTAAAAATAATTTCTTTTTCATTTTTGAACAAAAAAATTAATTTCTGTGCAAAAAAGTTGAAAAAATTTGGTTATTACAACGGAAACATGCACTTTTTCAAATTTTTGGCACAAAACTTGACTTTTCTACTCTGAAAAAATGAAAAATAAATATTTTTTAAACGTTAATAATTCATTTCATAAAAAGATATTTACATCGAAATTTGACGATTTTAGTGCAAAAAATTCAAAAACGTTTGTGTATTACAACGAAAATATGAAGCTAAATTTCAAATGCAGCTGTCTCGAAAACTACAACGATTCAGAAGTTGTCGTAAAAACGAAAAATGCTCTCTTGAAACTATTTTTTCAACAAAAAAAGATTCAACAACTTACAAAAAACTTCATTGAAACTCTATAGAGTTTATAGTCATATCTCACTCTGTAATGAATGAAAAAACTTACTCATTTAACCAATTTTGAAAATCTTTTGTCAATGGACCTATAACATCGTCTGTAGATACAGACAAAATTGGATTATACAAAAAATAAATTAATAAAATAAACATTTTCATTATGTATTGTTCCTAAATTTTATATTTTCATCTTCTTATATAAAACGTGTAATGTTTTCTTTTTAATGCTCGGTAGCTCGGATCTAGAGCGCATCTCGGAAACATTGCGATGCACGAGAGCGCCTCCTGCGCTCTCGGTACAAATGCGCTCGGAGAGGGGAGAAGAAGAGATGAGTGTGAAAATCGCTCGAAGAGAGAATTTCGCACTCATTTCTTCTTCTCCCCTCTGAGCACTGGAGGCGCTCGGTCTTCCGGTACCAAGCTTAAAAAATAAATAATCACATCTAGAAAAGCATTATCTTCAGCTCGAATAGTTTTTAAATTCATTTTTCAAAGCTCTTATAACCATCACATCAAAGAACTACAACCCCCAATCTAATACGCAATTGATAAAATAATGATGATTCAAACAGGAGGATTAAAAAACCGACTATCAAAAATTTAAACTAGACTAGACAAAATAAGCACGAAACAATTTCTTAGCTTGATCTATTGTCGTCATCGTTTTCATTTGCTTCACTTCTGAGTTATGAAATTTGGAGCTATGCAATTTCAGAACTCATAGCTGAACAAGGGGGTACTGTATCCCCCACTTCGTCTTTTGCCGAAAATTTTTAAGCGACCACGTCGTCGCCAGTACCCCCCCCCCTCTTTGTACAGCTATGTCAGAGCTATTCAATTTGGAGTTAAATGCATTAAATAAGTAAAACAAAAAAAGTAACTCTAAATTTGGACACCAAGAAAATGAAAAACAATAAAATTATCATCACGTGTTCCTTTAATACAATAATCCGAAGAAAATACCGGAGCTAGATGGAAAAAGAACAAGAAAAGAAATCAAAAAGATTAGATTTGCAAATTTTTGTGCATATTCTCCTCAAATAATAAGACTAAGCCTAAGACTAAACCTAAGACTAAGCTAAGCCTATTAACATGTCACAAATCGTCTGTTAACATGTATATTGAGTTCAAATTCAAAGGGGATATACAGGGTGATTAAAAAATGAGAATTTTGTGATTTTTTCTTCTTTTTTTTTGAAAAAAATTTGATTTTACGGCAAAAACATTTGATCGCCGGTGGGATTCGAACTTGCACGTTCATAGTCAAGAGCCGTGAACACTACCACTCAATCATGGTGACAAGCTGTTTGGAAAAAACTTTTTAACGTTATATTCTATTCAAAATAATAATAATTGTTGTTTAAAATTGATAGAATATAACGTAAAAAAGTTATTTCCCAAACAGTTTGTCACCATGGCTGAGTGGTAGTGTTCACAGTTTTAACTATGAACGTGCAAGTTCGAATCCCACCGGTTACCAAATGTTTTTGCCGTAAAATCAAATTTTTTGAATGGGCATGAAAACCCCACAATTTCTAAGCATTTTGCAAAAATCCAATAGTCTCGATGTTGATCATGCAGAAAAATCTCACCCCAACCATGATGCGAATCCCGACTTCGGGATCGAACACTAATTGAGAGAAGTAAAACAAGAAGTCAATGTCAAAAAAGAAGTCAGCCACTGGCCCTGCAGTCCTTTCACTGATTCTGGTATGAAATGATTAACTATATAGCAATATAAATTCTTAAATATAGTCCAAACGTAAATGACACCAACGAGATCAACTTTTGTCCAATAAGAATAATGAAGGCGTGTTAAAGAATTTGATAAGGGACAAGTAGCATATGGGGAAAAATTTAGCAACATCATAAAACTATAAAACATGTTTATTACATGGAGATGTGTGATTCTTGCGCTCCAGCTGGACAGAGTACAAATAAGTAACATTTTTAATTCCTTGACAGCTAAGAATACGTCTTCGAAAACAATTATTAAGACGATTTTTGATGATACGAATCCGCATTGATAAAAGTGTCCCTCGATTCACACGTTTACAGTTTGTAATAATAGAATTTTGTGAAACCATTCGATGAAAAGAAGGAAAGAAGTGTATTTAGTTTTATCAATTGTAAAAATAATATTAAAGAAAAGCTGATCACTGTTCAAAGTATTTTGATGAAGATAAATTTGTAAAAACAAAGTCAGCTGCACACGTGCACAAACTCCACACAAATCCCACCAATTTGATGGAGGTTGGGCGCAGCATGTGCACAAGATAATTTTCGCGAAGCGCGTGTGATCCCACGGCATACACAATAACGAGACGAGCAAGAACGGGACACAAAAACGGGGCGACAAGAATGAGATGGTCGAACGGAACGACAAGAATGGGGCACAAAAATGGGACGAACAAAAACGGGACGACAAGAACGAGATGAATCGACGGGACGACAAGAATGGAGGTACAAAGATGGGACGACAACAACGAGATGGTCGAACGGGACGACAAGAATAAGCCTAATGGTTTTTTATACGTTTTGGAGTTCGATCTCTTGGGCAATAATTTGAATCACTGCTACCTGTTTCTATACTTTCAGGTGACGAGTATTGTTGTCTATAGTTGACTTGAAAAAACCAATTTGGTGGGGGTCGCGCGCAAAATAATTTTGCGCGTTTAGTCCTCTCTTATGTTTTTGCCCAAAATTGTTAACAACCTAATGGTCCCCCATTACAATTTTTCACCAAAATGTCCAAATCTCCCAATTTGTTCAACAAGAATGTGGGGCTCGCGTCACCAAATTTTTGAGCCCAATCTTGAGTTATAAACGCTTCTCCAGGCACAAGATTGACTATAATATTTTCACGGTGTTGATCAGATCAACCAGTTCTAACTTGATGTCTTTTGAGTTTCTTCTATTCTTTTTTTATTTTCATATATTCTTTCTTTATAGAGTGTGCAGAAATTAGCCGACCCCCTGTTGTCGGAAACTTTTCACGATAACTTTTGTTAGGAACATCTATACATCGAGATCTTGGTGTCTTTTTAATGCTCACGTTCGTAGCTATAAAATGATACCAAAATCTCGGCGTATAGTTATTCCTATCAAAAGATATGGCGAAAAAAGTACCTAGATATATCTTACTTAGGGAGTCGGATAATTTCAGCACATCCTGTAAGCGTAAGCCTAAGATTACCCATGCCTAAGTACACAGGGTATGCGGAAAATCCGACCCCCTGTTGCTCCTGTATTTCAATTTATTGCAAAAATTACATTCACATGTTGTTTCTATGTCGTTAAAAGCCTAAATTTAAATTTGAAAGAAATATATCGATTTTAGATCAAAAATGACATTTTCTGATAAGGGCATTTTGTGAAAAAGAGCATTTTGTGCTCGTTTTACGCTTCAATACAAAACACTCATTTCCCTGAATCAGGGTCAGGGAAATGTTTTCAAGCTTCGGAAATGCACACAATCGATTCTCCACATAAAATTAGCCCCAATAGGGACATTTTTGAAGAAAAATTTTCGGATCGAACAAATATGAAAAAATCGCCTAAATTCCGGTTTTTTTATACACCCTGTACTATAACCCCACGCAAATCTTCCAAAATTAGTGCCCCCTTTCATGTATGCATGGAACACAGTTTATTTAGGTTCACAAATTGCCTATTTTTTAAATATAAAATGAAGCCTGTATATTGCTATGTACTAAATGATGTTCATTTTTAATTCAAATGGGTTGGAAAATAGCACGAAATAGCCTGAAAAGCGAACCCAGGCGTGCTTATACAGCCCGCATCAGGCAAATAATTACGACAAGGTTGATAATTTTTATTTTTTGAAAAGCGATTTTATATCACTTTTTATTTTTTTATTCGAAAATTTAGTTTAAAAAAATCTATACGAATTAAAAAATCATATTCACTTTTTAATATATTGGTTTTTTTTAAAGCTTAAGGCAAGAATTTCGTATGGTTTGTTTCTTTCAGCAAAAGTACAGAATGGTCTTAAAGTTTGTTCAAAACATTTCGTACCGAAGTAAACCCCGCAAAACCAATGTACACTTTCGACGAAATTGTACCCCAGGGGATTTTTACATATGGAGAATCGATTCCCGCAAGAAATGAGCAATGAAAAATTTTCTGTGGCCTTGTATGGGTCTTTAAGTAAGGTTGCCAGATTCCAACGTTACAATCTGGCAACCTTAATTTTTATGAGAAAACCATCAATTCTTAGGTTTTTCTAGGCGGGGAATCGATTGCGCTCACTTCCGAAGCATGAAAACGCTTCTTTGATCCTAATTCAGGAAAATCGACGTATTGAAGCGAAAATCAAACATTTTCAGATTTTTATGAGAAAACCATTAATTCTTAGGTTTTTCTATGCGAGAAATCGATTGCGCGCACTCTCGAACCTTGAAAACGCTTCTTTGATCCTGATTCAGGAAAGGGATTGGTGTTTTTAAGCGTCAATCTGAAACTGCGATTTTTTAGTTTTTTCCCCGAATCAGGGAGCATTTTCACGGTACGGGAGTGAGTGCAATCGATTCCCCGCCTAGAAAAACCTTTTGACATTTTTACTTCAGCATTTTTATTCTTGTTAAGTGTGCCCCCAGGCGTAGTAGCTCCAAGGTTTTCATAAAAAGTGATGTTCTACAAAGTTGTTTTTTTATATAACATCACTTTTTTTATGAAAACCTTTGTATATTGATAGGGTTGCCGGAAGTTGTAACGTTGAAATCTGGCAATCCTACCCAACGAACCTATTATCAAAAATCGTTACACAAGTGTCAAAGTACGGCAGTTCGATGAAAACACGGTCAGGTTAATTCGGTATAAAATGTTTTGAACGAACTTTAAAGAGCCAGTCCTGTGGGAAAAAGCATGCCATTTTTGTTGATATTCGGAAATTTAATAAAAAATTGAGCATTTTTTTGTTTTTACGGCATGCTCTGAATCGTTGTAGTTTTCGAGAAAACTGCGTTTGAAATTTTGAATTTGTGTACATCTTTTCGTTGTAATACTCAAACTTTTTTGAATTTTTAAATCGATTTTTTAAATCTTCATAAAATGAACATTGTAGCAATTTTTTATAGCTAAATGAGACGAACAAAATGACACCAAAATTATCCAATTTGA
>JAQGCP010000917.1:0-14136 GCA_034699885.1 Acrobeloides thornei | reverse complement strand
GTGATCCTCGAAGTGACAGCCGTTTAGCAATCCTCTTAAAATGTTTCCACCGTGAATTCATCGACTACTGTGACACCTACATTGAACTAACTGATGAAGATTTCTGGTACGACGCTTCTGACGGTCTAGAAGAAATTTTAAGAACCATACATGGCATAAACCCATCCCAGGACGATGATATAGTCATTGAAAAACGAGATGATACCGATAGCCGTTTATCGAACGAAGAAGACAGTTCAATCACTTCAACTTCTGCTTCACAAACTCAGTTGACAATTTTACCCGGGACACCATCACAACCGGTAAAATTGTTAGATTTTGCTGGATTTTTACCAGATGAACAAGCAAAGGGGCTGGTGAGGCCGGCGGCGAGGAAAATTGTTTCGGCACATGTTTTGGGTGATGGAAAAAGAGAGGTTTTGGTTGATGATGGATTTTTGAGTCCTATAAAAGCGACGGATTTGGTTAATGGTGCAAAAGATCAGCGTTCAACCTCGGTGCCATTGCTATCGGCGGATGGTAGTGAAGCATTAAAAGGTAAGGAATGAAGAAATAGAACTGTTGTGATCATGGTGTGCATTGGTACAGTAGCGGACAAAAAACTTGGACCAAACATTTTAAAAAAACTTTTCGAGAAAGCCGAGCTTTGGGTGTCACAAAAATTTTGTAAGGATACTTATTTTTCGAGGGTAATAAACTATGGCAGATCTCATGGTGATTTCAGATTTATGTCAAAAATTCAGGTTTTCGTTCTAGTACACTACTCATGGAGCATCAAAACTCATATTTTGTTCATATATTTCTTAGAAAATGGTCTAAGTTTGGCTATAGTTTATTTTGTCCGCTACTGTATATGCAAAAAAATTTTGAATGTAAGGTGGAAAAGAACCTCGATGAAGTGTCTGCCTAACACGACACTACAACATGACATCGGGGTGCAAAATAAAATAATCATTTTAGCCGAAAAACTAAACCCTTACGATACACCCCTACATTCGCCGAATGTCCATGGAGAGCCTTCGAAAAAAGTCGTCGCTTTCAGCAACGATGAGCTCCATAGTTCCAAACAAATATCTAGCCCAGTTAAAAAATACTCCGCTCCTGCATCTTCAAATTCACTAGTTGGACACCTTGATACCAAAATCAAAGATGAATCAACCACCATAAAATCTCAAAGAATTGTTACCGCTCCTGGTGCACTTTTAACTTCCGCCCAGCAGATGAAAAATCGAGGACCTTGTTTGAGAATTTATCTCAAAAGATTGAACCCCTGGCGCCTTCTTCTCATAATGGTTCCATTGGAGGATAAAATGGTGCTAGAATTTACCAATTCGACAAATCCAGTTTTGCCAATTCTGGTGTTCCACTGTGATGAGTCGATTATGACGCAGTATTTGGTTTCTGCTAGACGTATAGAGAATTGCCGGGAGACGATAGTGGAAAATTTTTGTCGAAAATCTGAAGAGACGCCGTTAGCGGATCTTAGCAGGCAGATTAAAAGGAGAAAGAAGTCTATAAGTGAAAATGGTAAGCATTGGATACAGATCAAGTCAGGAAAGCGCGGCGCACCAAAAAGAAAAAGGTATAGGCAAAGGTCAAAATTTAAAAATTTCACCAATCGACTCATCTCGCTGAGCTAGCGTTTTTGGATCAAAGTCCAAGATATGGTACTCTTTTTGAAGCGCTTGGCGAACTGAATCGATTAGAGAAATTTTTAAAAATGTTTACCCTTGCCTGCACCTTTTTCCTCTTTGATGGGCCGTGGTCAGAGAAGGTGCCTATTCTGAAAAACATGATCTGGGTTTCTATATGTAACCTCACCCTGCTAGATCCTTTAATTGAGTTCCTTAGTTACTCGGGGAGGAGATACCCATATATTTGACTTCAACCAAATAAAAAAATTTAGAATCACTAATCGAAGTAGACAACATTTCACAAACCCGATTGATACCAGGCGAAAGCATTATGCACACTGTATTCGATTTTCCGAATTATTGCGAAAAGACCATAGAAGAAAAACTTTTCACCAAATCCTTTATTTCTGCAGTTTTGGCATGCTTAGGCGAAAGTAGGAACATGTTCATCTTCAATAGCCTAATTTTCAGATATCTATGTGCCGAGATCAATCCTCTTGGAAACCACAGAATTTAGATGTGAGCACATAACTATCGAGATTGGTCCAATAACCGAAGTTTTAAGAGTGACTTGTTCTCATCTATCCGGTCGTCCGAAAGTATGAAAAACTTTTTTTTCAATTTTCTAAATTTTTTCAGCGCCGAATTCGAAGCGCTTCAGATGACACCCTCACCTTCCGATCTTCCATTTCATCCGTCCCAGAAACGTTCATCGACCCCGATGACATCTTATTAGCAACAAAAAGTGCTTGGTCCCTTGGACCATATTCTCCGCCAACTGACACCAACTGCGATTCCGAGCGGTTTGAATTCCGACAAACGTTTGAAAATCTCTTGAAAAAATATGGCTTTAACAAAGTTCCTACGCTAAATGACCACTATTTTTATTGGCCAGCACAAGGGACTATGGAATTTCCTATTGATATTGAAGAGCTACCATCGAGGATAAATGTGGCGGAGGTCTCGATTAGTGAAAGTTTGGGAAGATCGAAAAAGTTATCTGGCGATGGTTCGACTAGATCTCTAAGAAAGCTGTCATCAGGGAAGAGGAGGAACACCGCAAATTCGGATGTGGAAACGTTAGATGATGATTTTTCAGCTGTTAGTGGTAGGTCATTAACATAATTTAAATAGGTCAGCTTTTTTTCACTTTAGCTACTTGGCTATGGGCTCGGATTAGAAAACTCAGGCCTAGAAAATTTTTTTCAAAGAAAATAAAAATAGGCAAAATTTGACGGAGTTAAATTTAGGGTGTCTGATAAAAATTTTTTTAATTCTCAAAAATTATCCTCGGGCATCGAACCTGAGGTCCCAACGTTGCTTAACTTGTCGGATTGGACGGGATCATTCCTTAGCAACTTTTAAGAAAGTTTTTACATTTCGGATTTAAATAGGCTTTATATATAAGTTTTTACAAAAAATACCAATTTTAGGGCCAACAAGATCAAGATCACCAGATTCCGGGGTCACTTTGATTTCTGGTAGCGAAACTAGCAGTTTCATAGAAATTTCAAACCTTTGGCCATTGTTTGTTCAATTTTCGGCGGCGGTACATTTACCTAATGGTCAAATGGATACCTTCCCATTGGAATATATCCCAAGCTGCGTTAAAGATTTTATTGATCGATGCTCACCGGGAATCGTTCCATCAAATATTGAAGCTTGTAAGAAAAAGTTATGCCAAAATCAGTCATATGACATTTTAGCAATACATGATGTCATCGTCCGTATCGATATGTATGTCTTAACATGGCCTTTACCAATGGACGAGCCACATTTCGAACCCTATGATAGTCACCCCTCTTCCCAGCATAATTCTGGAAACGATGCTGAAAGAAGGGTTGTAGGAAGTATAACTTTGCACTCGATTGATGAAGAAGACGACCACTCGATTGATGAAGAAGATGACCTTATAAAGAATACTTTTGAAGCGTTAAATGATCTTCCAGAAAAGGTAAAATCGTGGAAGCGTTAGGGTATATATATCCAACAAAATAATATATCGGGTGGTACCCCTCGAATCTCAATTTTGTTTCATCGCAATTTTTTAATTTTAAATAATTTAGGAACAACTAGCAGTTCGGAATCTACAAAGAGGCATTGCAAGAATGCTTAAAACTGAACAAATTTTGATTTTAAGTCGAGATTTTGACAAACGCCCAAATTTGCGGACTATACGGCGAGTGATAAAATTTGTTGAGGAAGAGGTAAGGCATGATTTAACTTAAAAGTTTACATTTTTGAGAGCTTACCGAATTAAAATGTTTTTCAAATCCGGATGTTTCAACTTTTTGAAAATCCAGAAAAATTTCAGTCCATCTCTCTTAATTCTAGTACCATATAAAATTATTTAATTTTCAGCTCGAGGGGGCAAAATATGACATCGATGAAGGTCGAGCGAAGTCCTATACTAAAGAGCTATTACTCGTTACAACCCCTCAAGAAGGATTACAGCGACTTTCAGGCCGTTTCAACAACATGATAGTTGATTACTGCAAATTGAAACGACTTCGCTTACAAGATGGAAGCAAAAAAGTTGCTCTACCCAATCAAGAACCTGTGTATTTTTATGCTTGTGGAGTAGATGACTCGGATATTTTCTATGCAGCACAACAAAATAGAAATACTTATGAGCTTCTTGAAAAATCCGACAGACGAGGAAGCTTTTCTGTCCACCCACATTCGTTGGAAAGTGTTAACTCCGACCAAGATGAACACGAACTTCCTGGTGTGCAACTTCTCCAACGGCAACCATCCGGTTGTTTCCAAGAACCTATTCAAGAAGAAGATGAATTCACGGAAACTTGTACCCTAACAAGAACTGGAAGAGACGATGATGAAAATACAAGCATCTCCCAAAATTTGAGTGAATTTCCACCAATAGACATAGAAATCCCGTTACAAGGTTTGGAGCCAAATTTTTCGATGGAGAATTTTAAGAATACACCTCTCTGCCAAGAGTTTCACGAAGAAACCCATTATACTGATAAGAAACAACTTTTACATGACTTTTGGCTAATCTTGGAAATTGTACAAGTTCCGCTCATGCAAATCAATATCCATTTTTGTCAGAGAAATAGCCTGGTTCATGACAAACTTTTTCAAAGTTTAAAAAAGTTGGCTGAAGAACAAGTTAGACTGATTAACCAAGAATTGCTACTTGAAAAAATGCACAAAATTGAAGAATGTGATCAGCTTTTAATCACGGATCAAGACAAGTTGGATTCGAGACTATCCCAGCCAGTCCAATTTGCATCTCATGCTGCAAAATTTTTTCAAAATCCTGCAAGTTTTTTAAAATTTAAAAGCGCCGTGATATATTTTCCATTTTTCAAAATTTTATTCCTTTTTCAACTTTTTTGTTACAAATTTACTTTTTTTTGTCATTTTAGGACTATACAACAAGACCGAAAAGTAGTAGTCAAAATTACTCTGACGAAGAAGACATTGGTACAATTGATTCCAATAATTTGGTCCGTGCTAAATTCCCTCCTGGACATTTTGCGTGTGATCTAGTCTGGCATCATTGGTTTCCGATACACCCGAGGCTACAACCAGCTAGACACTATAGTGGTAGTCAACAAGATATTGGTTTCAAAACCCTGGCTTTTGAGCTGGAGAAGTTTTCCGTGCGGAACAGAAACAACTTATATGTGTTCAAAGAGAGTTCCGGAAATGTTGCCTACATGAGAATTTTTTCAAACGAAGAATCGATAGTTTCAAATATTATTAATAAAAGCAAAGAATGGAGAGATGAAGTTCGATCAAAAATTGGCTCATATATACTTTTGGCAGTTTTTGGTGTACGGCCACCGGGTGATGAAATCAGTGTACGCCTTAGAGATGTTTTACAAAAGCGACTTGACATAAGTACATTGGAAGAAGTTCAAAGAGCATTGCTTAAAAATAGTCAAATCCGCCTCGAACCAAGAGATATTCAATTCATTCAAACTGATCCGAAAGACCCAGCTAGTCGTTTCTACTTCTCACTTCCTGCAGTGACACAAAATTTCCTGGGTTCTGTTAAATATTATCTTGGACAGCAGCTACTAACATTTTGCATCGAACCAAAATTTCGGGAACAAAGTGGAACAAATAGCGGAAATCGAGCACTCCGAAAAAGCGTTGCGGATAGTATCCCTGAAAATTTACCACCAACATTTCTACCCTATGTACCAGATGGATCACATTTGCCACTTAGGTATCAACCAAGTTTTTATTTGATTAATAAACCGCCTGGCGAAGGGCAGAGAAATACTGGTATTGCTTGCATTGAAGTTAGACTAATTGATTGGGATGGCAGAATAGTGGAGAACCTACCAGAAGGAAGATTCAAAAATGAGACCCATGCTACGTTATACCCTGGTCTAGCTAGTAACAATATTAAGCAGAGACATAATCGACTTTATGAATTAACCAAATGCGTTCAAGTGGAAAATATCGGTGATAAGGCCATTCCAGGTAAAAAACAAACTTTAAGTCAAAATGCATAATTTTAGGTACCCATACCCTTGTTCACTTTATTGTCTGGAAAGTTGGGGATGTTGGACTGGATGAGTTGCAAGAAAAGTTGAAAATTTCGGTTCAACAAGTAAGATTAGGTAGTAAATTTTTGGAGACAGAACAAATTTTAGGCCATATGTGATTTGATCACGGAATTTGGGCTACTATCAGTTTCATTTTTCGACACTTATCATCAACATTTTGGTTCACCACCGGTTGTGGGTGGCACACTTGTGACTAGTGAGTTTAATTCACTACACGTTGATAGGGGGGGGGGATCCAAAACCCTTACAAGAGGGCTAGGTGGTCGAAAAGGCCACCTCTGGAGATTTTTCTATGCAAGTAATCGATTACGCGCATTCCCGAAGCCTGAAAACGCTTCCTTGACCCTGATTCCATATGTGAAATAAGCATCAACACGGTTGGATAATCCCTTCCCTGAATCAAGTCCAATGACGCATTTTTAGGCTTTCTGAATGCAATCCATTCCTTCTATAGAAAACCGCCAAGATTGACTTTTCGACATCTAGCCTTCTTGTACTATTTATCGGCAAAGAGTTAAGAAAAGTTGCCAAAATTTTTAGACACCCTGGATACGTCACATACTATCCTTTAAAATCATAAATTTCAGAAAGCAGCACAGAATCTGCTAAAACTACTGGCCTAACTCGACAAGATGCCATTACATCAACAACTGAATTTATTAGCAATCGCCCTACTGCTATACAAAGAAAACGATTCTCATCAGAAGCTCTTTCCCCTGGACCTACGCCTATTGGAAGTGTTGCTAGTTCTACACACGCACCTCCTATAGCCGGTGAACAAGGGCGCGGCGAGGGCCGATTTACTTTTGAAGCAGCTCATCACCAATATGCTACCCCTTACTATGCCTATGGGTCAAATGCTGCTATTCATACTACAAATGCTGGTATACATACTGGCGGGACATCAACAGCGTCATCTTGGTCTACAAATCAAGTATGACAACGGAGATAAAAATTAAGGAATATGCCTCCTTGGGGGAGGGTGATACTGGAAGGAATTCAGAGGGGAAGGGGTGAAAGAGCTTTTTTGGGGAAGGGATAGAATTCTGGTCCTTGTGCGTTTTCTGACATTATATCTATCTTTTAGCCAATCGCTCCCAATACAGCTGCTCTCCAACATGCCATAGACGAAACTGTTTCCACCCTCAAATTACAGCCTACTGCTTATTCCGATACCGTCCTTTTTTCTCAACCCGAACAACTCGGAACCATCGCTGTTGTCCACCACATCACCACAACATCTGGCCCAGTGACAACCACCACCGGTGCCCCTTCACTACCACCGTTAAACCTATCGCCACATCCAAAATTATCCCCAACAATCTCTACTCCTTCTTCAGCCAATTCAAATACACCGGTTGAATGGTTAAGAGCAGATTTTGTGTCAACAGCCGCATTTTGGTTTAACCATGTGGCAAAGGAAACGAAATCCCATCCTGAAATGTGTCATTCTGTTCAAAAGTTTGATTTTGTGCTAGATTCGGATGGGTCTTCAAGAAAAGTAAGCATTTAGAAAAAAGAGGGTGCATGATATTTTTCAGATCATGCAAGTGGTTTACGAAAAATTCCGGGTTGCATTCAAAAAAGATAAGGTTACTATATGTCAAGCGGTCTATGTGAGTGGTAATATTCATGCAAGGAGGTTACAAAAACTATCGTCTGCATCAACATTGTTGGAACCTATTGTAGTAAGTAGTATATTAGAGGAAGGGCCATGTAAAACTTTGATCTCTCTTCCTCCCCATCCCCGCCATGTAGGACAAAAAATTTGGCCCCTTGCCCGCACTAACTACCAACCATGATATACTTTTTTATAGAAAGATTACGGTCACATTATTAACAATACCGATGATGAACCAATAGATTTAGCCATGATAGTTTTTGATGAACAACAACTTATTGACACCATTCGCTATGGTTACGATCCTGTTGGCGGAGTACCATACAGTATAGAAAATATCTGCACTTCTGGTCAAGGTATATAGCAATATATTTCCTATTTATAAAAAGTTGAACTTTTAGAAACCTTACACAAGTTCCTGCCCTCGCTAAGTCCATTCATTCCTCGGCAACGTCTACTTTATCTAACAGTTCATGGCGAAAATATGACTTTGTTTTTGTACAATTATGCATCAGATTTTGTAGCATGGACAAAAGAAATCGTTGAGCGCACCATTTTATGGCATAATGCTCGCTCTAGACTGCTAAGAGAAATCGGACTCCATAAAATGGGTATTACTCACCTAAGCACGTTAAAAGTAATTTGTGGTAGAAAGATTTATTGTAACAAAAAAATTTAGTCAACAGACCCAAGAGTCAACCCATATCTTTTATTGACATGGATGAACCCAGAAGTGTTGGTGAGGAACGACTATCCAGTAGAAAATTTAAATCTGCCAGATTTTTCCAAGCTCCCAAAAAAATATGCAAAATTGCTATTAAAATTGTATCGTTATTCAGGTTTTTTCCGAAAGAGACAAGAGCCATGAGATCCAATTTTTTTATAGATCCTGCTTTTGTGCCAACGAATTTCAGCACCTGTCCATTTGAAGACCAAACTACACAAATGCTGACGCTAAGAGGGGATGTTAAGTCAACGCTGAACGACCACCGTTTGTTTAAAGAAATTCATCAAAGGATACTCAATGGTGATCTAAGGATTAATGTATGTCTCATGATTTTTCACAAAATTATCCATTTTTTCAAAAATTTTCGAGATTGCACTCCTCTCCTTAATACGGGGGGAAGGGGTTTGGTTACACCATTAAGCCCATCACCTCCGATTTTATTGTACTCCCTGGCATAGGGAAGGGCCATTATTGGCACTTGCCTCCTATTTTAAAAAGGCACAAAAACATAATTTTTTTCCTTATGGTTTTTGTTGGGGTAAACAAGTGCTCGTTCATCGTAACCCTTCTCAATGCGGTACTGCTCCGACCCATGTTAGAAATTTTTTTAAATTTTGTTATTTTTTCATTTTTTGAACAACAACCCATATTTTAGGAAGACAATCTCCAACGAATCGTTTCCCGTAGCTGTGAAGTTCACTTCGTCCAATCCCCTGTATTGCTATTCCCCAGCTGGCGTAGAAAAATTGCCGCCATCCGTAACCCATCCATGGACATTTCCAAAGAAAACAGAAAACACAGTGCTCCGGCCAAAGCCCATCATAATACCATTGCGTTGATAGAGAATGCCAAGACGAGGTCTAAAAGCATAACGTCTGTTGTTTTGTGGTTGTTTTGTTATCTTTTAATTAGACTTTAACTTTACTGTCCTGTCGTAGCATGCAATTTTTCTTTAATATAGTGAAATTGTTTAGAAATAAAAAATCAAGTGTTAAAATTTCAGGTCAGCTTTCTGGGATCAACCTTTGGTGACGCCACTAACATCAGGACAAGCCTCTCCTACAGGGCATCGATCGGCTGAAGATGAGCCTTGTAGTTTGAAGATTCAGTACATGTTAGTTGAAGCCTATGTGGACTATCTAAATATTATTGGTTTCAAAATGTTGGATGTTAGGTATGTAACCCCCTCGCTTGCTCCAAAATATTTTGGATTACACAAACTTTTTTGACGCTTTTACAAAGAACCTAATCTCTAACCTAAACATCAAATTTTAGAAGTGATAAGCAATGTGTCTATACAACCCAATTCTCTCAAGCTTGCCACTCATCACCCATCATATGGTTATATTATGCATTGTCAGGTGGTATAGTCTTCTTACATCTAACATTTTTAGACCCATACTTCTCTGTGAGGACATTATTTTGGAATGCTTCACAGCTGTTAGAAAACATTCCGGAGGTTAGTTGATATCCTACTACTATAAACATGTAACGTGTGTCTGTCTGTACAGAAGATCTCGGGAACGCTTGATTTAAACTGTTGACGATAAAACTAAATTTGTAGAGAAGACACTTTTATGGGGATAAATTTTGGGGGTATCCCAAGATACCCTGAGCGAAGTGGCGCTCGGATTCCCACTTACTCATTCGAGCGTATCAACCACTTAAGTATCAACCAAGGGAATCCGAGTGGGAATTCGGTCTCAGGAACTAAAAGTGATAATTTTTTAGGATCTTCACTCATCATCCGAAACTGAAAATGTCAGAGTTTTAGAATCAGCTAAAAATGATCTAATTCAAAAATGCCATGTTCACTCCTTTACTTATGATTTCCATCTTCGCATGGTTTCTACTTATTTGGTTGGAGGGAAACAGGTAAAGCTCATTCTAAATTTTAATGCAAATTTGCATATAGGTTTTATTTAACCCTGGATATAACACAAATGCTTTCCTTATGGACTTTCTTCAATATTATGGATGTCGGCCTCCATATGCTAGAAATTGTATCTATGAAGGTATTTTAAGTTTTTCAATTAACTCATCACCCTGGTGAAAATGAATAGCTACTTCTCAAAATCTGATCCTAGTTGCTTAGAGGGGGATAAGGGTTGGAATTAAAAATCGAAAAAATTTTGATAAGAAGGGGTTGTGCTTCTTCTATAATGATAAAAATTTGTTAAAGAAAGCGAACTGTACTCCAACCTTCAAGTTTCTGGCATGGCTATATGGGAACATTTTCTTGGTAATGACCAACAATATGGATGGAAAGTTGTACGCTTAAAGGTAACTGTGATTATATTATTACATCATAATTCCATCAATGATGGGTCCTTTTTAAAAATAGTGGGGGGGGGGGGTAATCTTATTTTTTTACGACTCGAGGTCATATACAGTGTGTGTCAAAAAATAGTGAATTTTTGGGAACGAAAATTTATTTTTCTAAGGGTAATTTTATGTTTATAGAAGTAAGTTTATACGGGAATCAATTGCGCGCATTCCTGAATCCTGAAAATGCTTCCCTGACCTTATTCAAAAAAAATTGGGTGAAAATGCGACAAATTACCATGTTCTCTTCAAAAACAATTTTTTCCTGATTCATGCTCAATGAAGCATTTTCAGGGTTCGGGAATGTGCACAATCGATTCCCCGCGTAAAATTACCCATAGAGGAGTCATTTTTAGACCAATACATTTTCGGTTCCCAAAAAATCACAAAAATCCACTTTTTTGCATACCCTATATTTACTTCTGACAACCATCTATGATTCCATCCATCTTTACAGACCATGGACTCAACCTCCTCCGATGAATACATGCTTGTTTCAAAAGAAGAAAAACCAGTTTTTGGCCAAAATTATGAATTCTTCCGAGTCATTTTGAACGATATGAAAGGAAATGGAAGAGGAAATGAAGTTCGACTCAAGTTTTATGTGATTATGGTGTCGACTGAAATTAGTAGGCTTATGTTTAAAAAATGGTCGTATAAACGGGACACTTTTCTAGCACATCCAATGATCGACAACAATCCTAGTGGAGCGGATCCGAGAGGGGGAGAATTTACCAGATTTGAAAATATTGAAAAGGGGTTGCTGAAATCACTTACGGAAGGTGAAACTGATATGGAAACTGATGATGAAGAGTTTAACCATAGGTATAGTGATAAATGTAAATTTCCTCCACTCTCTCCAACCAGGGAAGAGAGATCATTATACCTATCGCTTCCACCAGCCCTTAAAACTTTAAATCTCCACCCTTCCGCCGATGACCCACCAAGAAAATAGTTGATATCACAGTCGCTAAGTGGTGGCTGGGTTGTCATGAATAATGTGGTACAACTCATTTTTACCTCCTCCTCCATCTGGAAAATTATGGAGTTAGGTCTATTTTGGGTGTAAAAAAGAAAATTTAGCAACACATTTTCTGACTCTGGTAAAGAACCTTCTTCAAGACATACTAGTGGAAATAACAAACCATTTGCATCTTCATCATTTCCTACAAGTCGGAATCACTCTGACGGTAAAAATATCACTTACATATAAAAAATCGCCACTTTTTAGAAAGCACAACACCCGTACCAACATTAATTGATTCCCAGGCAAAGCCACCGACTCCTCTAGTTGAATCGGTTTTTGAAACCGATCGATACGGATATGCCTCATCTCGATTACAAATCCAGAAAAATCCACCAAGAAGGCATAGAAAACATGTTTCTATCTGCGGTGAAAATGCTTATTCAAGTACGATTTATAGGGTGTCAAAAATCGGAATTTTGTGGATTTAAAAAAATTTTCGCCACTGCCTAGTGTCTCATTCTGATCTTTTTACAGTTCGCGAAAAAGATGCCATTGTACCACCAGAAAAGGTCACCTATGTCTACTACTTGAATAGTTATCAGAGAAAACTTCAACGAGAACTTGAAGACTATGTAAAAATCTGCAAGGAAGAGTTACTACACTTTGTCCGAAAAGCTGATGACCAATGCCGCATTGACTTGGTTTGTTTGCCTCTTCTAAAAATCGATAAAAATCAATTGTTTTAGCTATGGAAAAAACTATTATCATGTAAGACAAGTGCTTCCAAAAAGGTTCAAAGTCATAGTGTTTTCTCTGTTTCCTCAACCTCAAAAATGTAGGACTTTTTTGATAATTTTGAACATAATTTTTAAACTCCAGTGATCCAAGCCTTGATGCTAAATCAATCCTACATGCAGTGACTAATATTGACATGACGAACGAAGAGTTTGAAATTTTATTGAGCGTGGTTCGCCCGGAGCCTATGGTGAAAGAAGAGCCAAGGCTAGAAAAATTGCTGAAAAATATCAACTTTAGTAATTTGTGCCGACATTTGATTTTGTATTATGATGGGGAAAAGAGATGCCGTTATTTTGACTATGTAAAAAAGGTATTTGTTTAAAACTTTTTTTCAAAATTCAACAAAAAGTCTTAAAAAATCTTAAATTTTTTCAATTTACAGCACCTAATAATCACCAACCCATCTTATCTTGATTCAGCTACGATGCTAACCTATGATCCAAAAACCAATCTTATCGAATTGATTTTCCTCTTCAAAGATAAATTCATTGACACCAAGACTTCTTCATCATTTTCAAGAAATGCTATTCACAAACAATTTGAAGAGGTTTATACATTTTAAAAATTTAATAGATTTAATGAGCTTTTTTTAGATAATTTCTTGCATCTCAACATTTGTTTGGTCAGACCTTTTCCATAGGATTCCAGTTTTAAAATGAAAATAGGACGAAAAGTTATTTATTTTGTTATGTAACCGGGTCAATTTTTGTTAATGAAAATGTATATATTTATTAGAAATAAAAATTTTTTAAATATATTTTTGCATATTGTATAGGTGTTGTTGCCGATTCCACCACTCCTCCTCCAACTCCATCACAATCGAGAAAAAGTGTTGCTATAGGGGGTCGTACTTCATCAAGTTAGGAGAGAATGGTTGTCGAAATGATGACGGTTGATAATGAGAGGGAAGGGGATCGGGTCATGATGACGTGATCATCAAAAAGTTTAAAATTTTGCAATTATTTCCAAATGATAAAATCTTAATAATTTTCAATTTTTTTCAAATAGGGTTATTTTTATTTTCAATCAAATAGGGTTATTTTTGTGAAATTTTAACAAACTTCAAATTTTGAAGTTCAGTAAAAAATCTCAAAAATATGGCTTTTTATGCGCCACCCTGTAAAAGTTTAAAAAAAATGTAATCACTTTTCTTTTTGCTGAATGATGATGATGATGACGGGGGGGGGGGAGTAAGCCCTATGATGACGATTGATCTGATAGGGAGGGGTCTAAAAAGACGAAAATTTTGATGACGTAGTATGTGAATGACCTCTAGGGAGGGAAAACCATTCATGGGAGTCGTTATTTGCCTTTTTTACACTCTTCATGTTTTACGAAACCTTTTTATATCGATTTTATTATAAGATAATAGATCTTGTTTTTTTAAAGTTTTTTAAAAAAAAAAGCTCAAAATGTATGATAAAATGTTTCGATTAATAAAACGAATTTTTTCAAATTGTTATGTCATTTGTTCGTGAAACTTAGTTTTTTTAATATTATTTAAGCCTTGAGATTTT
>JAQGCP010000916.1:0-14137 GCA_034699885.1 Acrobeloides thornei | reverse complement strand
CAGCGTTCAAAAAATAAAATTCAAGAAAATATCAATAAATATGCCAAAAGTTTGCAAAAACGTGAAATTTCCCCTTTGACCGGTTTTTTTGCTCCCCACTGTAGGAGGACCCTTATGTGTAGAGATTTTTTTAATTTTGGCCCACTAGGGGAGGAGCACCTGGCCCCCCTTACCTACGCCACTGGGGGAGGGGGAGTGGCGTAGGCCGAAGGGTCAACTAGAGGGGGGCGTGGAGCACATGCTCAACAAATGCTCAAAAATGATAAAAAACATAAGAAGGATCAAAAATTTTCATATTTCCAGGCTTGGGTATGTGCCACCATTCCCCCCCCCCTCCCGGCTACGGGTCTAGTACCAACACCCTGTTCTGGGGTGAGGGCAATCGAGAGAAACTCGAATTTCTTAGTCCACCCATATAGCGACCTTTTTTGATTGCTGCGCTCCGCGTGTTGAAAATTGATTGTACTCCTTAATTTAAATAAAAAATCAGCAGCTTTTTTTGAAAATAGTCATAAAATTAAGATTTTTGTTGAAATGTTAGTTATTTTTAATGAAAAATCATAAAGGAGACCATTAGGATTTTTGAAAAACATTTTTAACAGAATTTTTGGCAAGAACATAAGTAGAACCATTAGGAAAAAATGTTTAATTTTCGGATTTCGGAGTTAGCGGGACACTCGGCGATATTGTACATACCTGATCTTCCTTTTAATAATTCTTCCATTTTATGTAATTTTTGCATTAATTCTTTAAAAAATAAAGTTAAAAGCGAAACTATAGAAAAACTTGTTTACCTTGATATTTGGAATTGCGTAGCTCTTCAGCGGATAAGCAAAGTTTTTCAACATTTCCATTCAATATATCTTGTTTTAAATTACTATAAAAATTATTTATTGCAATATTTTTCAGGGTTGAAATAAACTCATACCTCAAATTAAATTTCCTCTTATCATTATTTTCTGAATCATCATATACAATACATGTTCCTTGTTTCTCATCCCAGCTGCAATGTGGATCTTGAAGCTTAACACAACTTGTACACGATAACAAACTATTGCAAGTATGCAAAGGTAGACTATACAAATATCTATCTGTCAAGACCAGCAAAACTTGCTTCTTCCACAACTTTAGTTGTGCTATTTTCTATATATATTTTTTAATACTAATTTTACTGATTCTTCTTACCCCTTCTATGCCACACCATAATTCATAACTTATATTAACATATTGTCTAGTTATACCTTTTAGAATTCTCCCACTAGAGGTTGAAATAAAATGGATGTCATAATCTTTCTGATCAAGAGAGCGGAAATTCATTACTTCAAAACCTGTTATGGCTTCAGTGTGAGGAAATTCTACATTTAAGACGGCTTTTTGAGGTTTTTGATCTATTATATAGCCGTTTATAATATCTACTGATGATGCAATTTCACTCTAAAATAAGCCAATAAATTAGGGCACTATAACTTTCACCACTTTCGTTTCAATAAACATATTAATTTAGACTAATTTTGCCTGATTTGCAATAAATATGTATATTGACACGAATGTGACAAAAGTTATGTGGTGAAAGTTATGTGACAAAATTTACGTGGCGAAAAAGGGTGGGGAAAAATTTCCCCCTAATTTTTGTATAATAACCTTATGACCCAAAAATTGGGATCGAACCCGCGCCATGCACCCTGACCATTAGACCATACGCGCCACCTTTTTGGAATTTCGTCATGAAACAGAGTTTTATCACCTTTTTTGTTTGGTACCAATGTTTTGAAAGATTTCTGACCATTATCATAGGATCTTTATCATTAAGCTTATTTATAATGTCACCATGATCATATTCACAAATCCCAGCTAAAATACGCCCAGGAAGATTTGAAATAGTAGTTAGAGCGAAAAACTTTTTGCCATTCTCCATGTTTGTTGATAAATATCTTAACTCTTCAAATGGTCGTTTTATAGATTCCCACTTTGTTGAATGGCATTCGAGATGAGCGGCTATATTCTGCGTATTGTTGTTTGTATTCTGTAAAAATACTAGTGGTGCATCGTCAGCACATTCTCTAGAATTACTATCTCGCGACGCCTTCTTAATAGTTATTGGGCAACCATATAGTTTGGCGGTGAAGCCACATAAATTTTTCTAAAGGAATTTATAAATATGGTGTCTAAGGGTGCACGTTATCAATTGTGCCGCCGTTTTACAACAGCGGCATGACCGGCACAACTCGCGGCACGACTGCTAACGTTGTGTCGCCACCTCGGCACAACTGCTAATGTCGTATCGCCTCCGAGTTGTGCCGGCACAACTCAACTGCTAACGTCGTGCCGAGCGCGGCACAACTGATAACGCGCACCCTAAATATTGATATCAATCAAAAAATTCAAGAAAAAAAATTGGGAATGGGCACCCTTCCTCGAATCCGAGCTTGCACTGGGTCGAAGGAAAAGCTGGCAATTTATTATGCTTTAATTTTTGCCCAAAACATTTGATTTATAAAGAATTACTTTTTCAATACACTGATATTTACAAGAGCTATTGCAAAAATTATTAAATTTTGTCAGAATCTTTTCGTTTATAACTTGTTCTTTTGAGCTAGAAGAAATTTTATGTTGGCTTGATATTTTGCGCAAATTTTTCGGATCCAATACTATTTCTTCATCGCTAAAATTAACCCTTAAATAACCGCTGACCAAATTTCGAGAAAAAAATTATCATAACTCTAAGATACATACGGACCGTTGTTACACGAACATGTTACACGACATCTATTTCACGACATTTGTTTCTGGGCAATTGTTTCCGCACACATATTTATTGACATTTGTTCTTTGTTCTAAAGTTACTATGACAATTGTTTTTCGTCACCTATTTTATGACAATTGTCACCATAACACTTGCTACCGCGACAAATGGTACACCATCAAAGACCGAAAAGGGTCAAGGCCCCCACCCCCTAACTTTTCATGAGGAACATTTTTCGCGTTGACGAGAAATTCTGGTTTTTCAGTATTCTCCGACGTCGGAACGCGAAAGTTAATCTGTTAAAGTTATGTTGAATAATACTGAAGAACCAGAGAATACTGAAAAATCAGAATTTCTCGTCAACGCGAAAAATGTTCCTCGTGAAAAGTTAGGGGGTAGGAGGTGGGGGCCTCGGCCCTTTTCGGTCTCTGATGGTGTACCATTTGTCGTGGTAACAAGTGTCGTGGTGACAATTGTCATAAAACATTTTGCCGTGTAACTTTTGTCCTAAAATAACTGTGATAAAATACTTGTCACAATTTTTTGTGTCATGAAAAATCTGTCGTGAAAATTTTGTCATGGTAATATTTGCCAGGAAATAAGTGTCGGCTACCTCAAAGTTGGATAACAACGGTCCGTATGCCCTCTAAGAGTTTAACGAATTTTTTGATGCGGCTTTTTTAAACCCGGACCCATGAACTCTTGAAGTTATGATAATTTGATTCTCGAAACTCGGTCAACGGTCATTTAAGGGTTAAAAATCAAACTCTAGAATTGGTCAAACAAAACCGATCCAAAAAATGTTGGACCAAGCCGTGAACTAAACTTACTCGCTTTCTAGCACAATATTATTTTCTTTAAAAAATATCTGATAATTTGCATGATTTTTTAACATAAATTTTGGATAGTTGTAAACTAAAAATGTTTTCTATTCGAAAAAGTTGCCATTTTTGCTGATACAGTCGAACTTAGATAAGATGTCCCCCGATAAGACGCCATTCCGGATAAGAGACCATCCAGATATTACCTTGTTGGGGGGGGGTCAGTCCTCTACACAAAAAGTTGATAACTCTAGTGCATTTTTGTTAACATTGGGGAGGGTCAAAAATCCGAAAAAATTGATAACGTAGTATCTGGATGGCCCCTAATACGCCACCCTAGTCCCGGTCCCAAGGAACACTTTCCAGTGTAAAAACGCCTCAATAAGACGTCATCCACGGGTCCCGAAAATTGCATAAAAGTTTCCCGGCGAACGAAAAAACCTGGTTTTTTTCGTAAAATAAATAAATAGATTTTTCTAAAAAATTGGTGAGGAATTTTTCGATACGGTTTTTTGCAAAATGTCAGCAAGGTGTCCAAATAGTTAAAATAAAAAGATCCTCTTATTTTAGCCATAAAAAAGTTATCCAACATTTTTCAAAAATTTTCCATTTTGCATTTCCCCGATAGATTTATAGGCCCCTGTTCGACTGGTTCTGTTAAAATATTACCACTTTGACACCCCTCTAGTTCTTCATAAATCAAAATAAACCCCATCAACGAGGTTACAAAAATATTGCATATGGAATCACAACATCGATATATAATCATCTCAACTTTTACACAGAAAGAGAAAAGTTCTGTCAGACTATAGTTGAGCACGTGAGGAAGAAAAAACACTCTTTAGCTTCATTTTCCTTATCACATTTTTGGTACTTTAGACTAAACAAGAGCATCTTATTTATGAATAAGTCATGAGACTGAACGGTTCTTTTTCTATAAAGAAAGCTCTATGAACATTGATAAAGGACAGCTTTTTCATAAACAATAACAAGGTTAGAGTTCAAAATTAAATCTACAAGAAAAAATTTTTAAATTTTGGACAACAACATAAAGAGGGGATCAAGGAGATTTCTTTCTTTTTTTTCTTCTGGACGACAGGAGATGGAGCCTCACGGCAAACGGAGACGCAATAAAAGTACGCTGAAGAACGTTATTCTTGCTATCATAGCAAAGTGGTAGATCTCACAGTTTTATGTTTCTAACGGGGAGGGTTCGATCCGGGGTGGCATTTTTATGTAAACATGCTAAATGTTATCAAAAATCGAAATTGTCGAGCATTTTCAGCTTTAAAAAAATATTTAAAGTGCTTTCAACAAATAAATTTTTGCACCTATCGGGGCTTAATAGGGGTGTGTAGGGCCTAGGTCGGGCCAGCCACAATAGGCCTGATATAGTAGGGTCCGAAAGTCTTGCAGCAACATGTTTTTAAATGAACATCCGTTTTTCCTGTATCTCAGCTCCCCGAAAAGCTTTTTCAATGCGATTTTTCAGTATAGGGTATTCAACTATGGAGATTCTATTTGCTTAGTCCATTTTATATCAAGTTTCCAGGTTTTCGTTGTAATACATAATCTATTTGACACTAAAATCCAGTTTTTGGTCTTTTCGTAGAATTTCCATAAAATTTGCCAAAGTGTGGAAATGGTGTGAAAATGGGTTTCCACATTTCCAAAAACATTTTTTTTACGATCATGTTTTCGAATACGGAGTTAAAGAACCAGTCCAGTAAATCAAAAGTGGCCATATTTCGTACATATTTCGAAAATTCAAGAAAAATAGAGTATTTTTTGCTTTTACGGTATAGTCTGAAACACTGATCGTTTCGAGATATTCGCGTTTGAAAATTTAGATTTTTTGCGAAAAAGTATTTAAAACAGTTTGAACTTTACAACGACAACATGTACATTCAAATAAATAAATTTGTGGATAGAATGAATAAATTCGATAAATTTTGCAAACTTTGCGACATTTTAACAATTTTTTATCAAGACGAATAAAATGACATCAAAATTATTCAATTTGAAAATTGTTTTGGGTTATTGAAACGAAAATTCTGATCCATGTTTTCGTGTCATTTTATTCGTCTTGATAAAAAATTGTTAAATTGCCGCAAAATTTATCGAATTTATTCATTCTATCCACAAATTTATTTATTTGAATGTACATGTTGTCGTTGTAATGTTCAAACTTTTTAAAATACTTTTTCGCAAAAAATCTAAATTTTCAAACGCGAATATCTCGAAACGAGAGTGTTTCAAACTATACCGTAAAAGCAAAAAATATTCCATTTTTCTTGAATTTTCTAAATATGTACAAATTATGGCCACTTTTGATTTACTGAACTGGTACTTTACGACGCTTTAGTCTCATAAAAAATGATAACAGAAGTCACGTGTACGTTCATCTCCCGAGCTGTTCAAATATGTTTTTTTAAAATTGAAAAGTCAAAGAGAATCAATTTCTCAAGTGTTTTGACGTCCCAAAAAATTTTTTCAAAAAACTAATGACAGGCAAAATGTTTTCTCGTCTATTTTATATGTCTGCAACATTTTTGAACAATTTTATCACAAATACAAGCTTCGACTTCAAGCGGGATCGAACCCGCGCGTTCAAATTGATGAGCGAGAGACTTACCACTTTGCTATTGCCTGGCGATTTTTTTTAGCTCTCGCTGAAACAGACTATAACCACCAATTAGAGAAAAGTATACTAATATAAAGCGAGAAATGTACGTCTGTATCTATCAGCTATCTCCAAAACTGCTCATTCAAACCCTGAAGAAATTGACAGGATAGTAGGGAAGGATGAAAAAATAGGATTAGCGAAAGAAAAATTTTTCCGATCACTGGAAAAATTATTTTGGAGGTAGGATCATTTTCAGCCAAAATTGCACGAGAGGCAAAAAGTTAAGGAAAGGAATGGGGATCAAACCATATACTGTTTGACGGGAACAGTCCGAAGCTCTATACACTACACCATACTGACAGACAAATGATTCCAATTATTTTTTTATGTAGTGATGTAGTGATATAGTCAAAAAAGTTGCTTGCTTTACACCGCTACGAAAAATTCAGGGTCGATCGCTCAGCTGGAAACGAAAGATTGACAAATCGAAGATGAATCGAATATTTCGTTTTCGGTTGAGCTATCGATCCTGAATTTTTCTTGGCGGCGTAAAGCAAGCAACTTTTTTGACTATAGTGAAGTTCAAAATTCGAAGATTCAAAAAAAAATTTTGATAGCTCTCATTTTGGGAATTTTTGGAACTCGGATTAAACCACACCGAGAACGTGGAAATCTAGGGAGTTTTGGAATTCTCATAAAAATCCGAAAATGTTTGATTTTCGCTTCAATACACATTTCTTTCCTGAGTCAGGGTCAAGGAAGCATTTTCAAGATTCGGGAATGTGCGCAATCGATTCCTCGTATAAAATTACCCCCAGAAATAAGATTTTGAGGGAGAAATTTCAAAATTTTTCGATTTTCGCTTCAATACACACATCTATTTCCCTGAATCAGGGTCAAGGAAGCATTTTCACGCTTCGGGAGTGCGCGCAATCGATTTTCACATAAAATTACCCCTAGAAAAGTGTTTTTTGAAAAAAAGTTTGAAAAATTTTTTTCCACCCGAACTTGTCGCGAACCCCCTTTAAAATCTCTAATAATTTTTGCCACTTTTAACATTTTTCAAGTATTTTTTCAACTTCAAATTTTTCTTTTTTAAGCCTCATATTTACGATTTTGCTGCAAATTTTGAATTATGACCACGTCTCTCGAGGGATTTCTTTTTTAACATATGCTTCAATACTACTTATACACTTTTAAATTGTGCCAATAAATTACCATGTTTTTTCCAAAATTCATAGTATAAACATTTGGCAAATTTTTTTTTGCAAAATTTTAAAACTAAAATGAAACTAATTTCCGAGTTTAGGGAAGCTTTTACGAGAGTTAAAAAATACGTGGGGCAATTACAATTTAGTCAAGAAAATTGCTATTTTTAGTGACTTTAGAGCGAGGAAAGTAGTCATTTGGAGAATGAATAATGAGCTTGGATTCAAGGAAAACTTGAAAAAAGTGTTTTAAAATGAGAATAAATTTAAACTATTTGGGGAGATTTACAGAGTGAGTCAAAAAAGTGCATTTTGTGATTTTTTGGAGGCCGAAAAATTTTTTACCACCGGAAAATTTTTTACTAAAAATGACCCATAGAGGGGTAATTTTATGCGGGGAATCGATTGTGCGATTCCCGAAGCACGTAAATGCTTCCTTGACCCTGATTCAGGGAATGGAGTTGGTGTATTGACGCGAAAATCGAAAAAATTCTATTTCATCCATTTGGGGATAATTTTAGATTGCGCACATTTCTCCAAGCATGAAAAAGATATCTTGACCCTGAACAGGGAATGGAGTTGGTGTACGAACAAAGAAAAGAAAATTTTCGATTTTTTTCAATACACCGAATCCATTATGAATCTACAGCGATTTTCTCTGTTCTGCTGAAAAAACTGTCAAGATTCTATACATTGTCGAGTCTGATAACAGTAGTCTTTCTTGATTTGTATCTCGCAAGTAAACCCTGAATCAGGGTCAAGGAAGCGTTTTCATGCTTCGGGAATGCGCGCAATCGATTTCTCGCATAAAATTACCTCTATATGGGTCATTTTTAGTAAAAAATTTTCCGGTCCCAAAAATTTTTTCGGGCCACAAAAAATGCACTTTTTTTAATCACCCTGTAAAAAAATAATTTAAAAATTTCGAAAATTAGAAAAAAATTTTTATAAACTTTTGAAATTTTAAAAAATTTTCAAAACTGGTTTAAAATATTCGCTTGTTGATTTGTGACAAATTTCGTACGAGGAGGCAATTATGACCAATTAGTTGGGGCCTAGTTAATCCTTCTATTTACCATCTTTTGCATAATTTATAATGACAGGGTGCAAATTTTGGAAGGCAGATCGAAAATTAGTTTATTTTTCTAGCTACAGATGACATTTTGGAGATTTCATCTGCACACGTGTACATAAACCTCCCAAAATCCCATGGAATTGGGGGATCAAGGAAGTGTGAAACGCTTTCCTGACCCTGATTCAGGGAAGATAGTGGATGTATTTAAACGAAAATAGATTAAAACTCGATTTTTTGCCATAAAACCGGTTGTCTAGGGGGTTTTCTATGCGAGGAATCGATTGCGCGCATTTCTGAACCTTGAAAACGCTTCCCTGATCCTGTTCCAGAGAAAGTAGTGAGTGTAGTCCATTTTCGTTTCAATACTCACCACCTTCCCTGAATCAGGGAATCATTTTCACGCTTCAGGAATGCACGTAGTTGATTCCGAAGAGAAAGAAAGGGGATCGAAAAACCCCTAAACAGCCGGTTTTACGGCGAAAAATCGAATTTTAGTCCATTTTCGCTTCAATATACCCAACAACTTCCCTGAATCAGGATCAGAAAAGCATTTTCACGCTTCGGGAATGCGCGCAATCGATTCCCCACATAAAATTACTCCTATACACAAAAAATTTGAAAAAAAATTTTTTGGCACGCTTTACTTACCCAGAAAAATAAATTCAACAAGAACACCAAAGCCCTGAGAATAAAAAAACAGACGTCGTTCATGACTCCACTAATGAACGTGATGATGATACTCGTGGAAGTTTTACTTCTTTCTTACATGCGTCTTCTTTTTCTCCTAATGGCCTTCGGCCAGAACTTAGCCGAAATAAACACCAACAAGTCCCACTAGGACATATGAAGCTGGAAAAAGACACACACTAGTTGCCGCAAGGCCAGGCCGACTTGGCACCAACAACACTAACTAACTGGCTTTATGAACTGGCGGGTGAGGAATAAAGAAACTAAGAAGAATAAGCAATGTGTGACGAGCTCGGTATAACAAGGAGGAGAGGATGGTGAAGAAGAATAAGAAGATGCAAAAAGGACAGCCGTTTGTTCTGCTAGTATTTTCTTGGTTCACAGCTGTGGGAATTGAGATTACAACCTTTAGTTTCGTACGAGGGCTCCATGTGGATTAAAATGGTGTTCAAAAAGTGGACAAACAAGGATGTTTGCAAACATGGCAAATTGGGAAAAAGATTCTCGTTTTTCTGTATTTTGGCTAACATTAGTATACCAAGAAAAATTTAAAATCACCATCTCTCTCCAGTTTTTTCTACTCTTGAGGGGTAGTAGGGTAGGCAAGGGTGGGAGGCCAAAATTCGGAAACTTTTGGCCACCGTGTCGGATACTTTAGCACCCTAGCAAGCCTAAGAAATAGCCTAAGACTAAGCCTATGCCTGAGCCCAAGCCTAAACTTAAGACTAAACCTAAGACTAAGCCTAAGACCAAGCCGAAGACTAAGTTCAAGCCTAAGCTCAAGCCTAAGCCCAAGTCTAAGACTAAGCCTAAGACTAAACTAAGCCTAAGACCAAGCCGAAGACTAAGTTCAACCCTAAGCCCAAGCCTAAGCCTAAGACTAAGACTAAGCTTAAGCTTAAGCTTAAGCCTAAGCCTAGGCCTAAGCCTAAGCCTAGGCTTAAGACTACTCAAAGGCTGATGCAAATGTCCGGGACGGAAATGTCCGAGACGGAAGTTTCCGGACGCAATTGTCCGGATGCAACTGTCCGGATGCAAATGTCCGAGACGGAAGTTTCCGGACACAAATGTCCGGGCGCAAATGCCCGGACTCAAATATTTGAACGGAAAAGTCCGAGGCGTAAATTTCCGGACGCAAGTGACCCCTCGCCAAACTCTTTATGGTAATTTTTGGGATGGACTCAAGTGGTCCGTAAAACAATCCCCAATGTGCTATTTTGATTGATTAGCCCAGCTCTCTTGCTAAGACATAAATTATTAAATTAATTGCCTCCTAGATGAAAAAATTTATTTATTATTTCGAAATTTCGTTCGAATACACATTCTCCCATGTAATATAATCTTTTTTTGTAAATCAAGAAAATGGTGCGAAGATTTATCCCTTTATCCCGACACCAAAAAGAACAAAGGAAAGCTCAAATTTCTCTTGAACTATAAATTTTGGCACTTGGCTAGCTAAACTACTCAATAGGGACAGTTGGTCAGTTATAGTCTTGAGTTTTTACACTAACATGGCTATGAAGAGGGTATGAAAATGTCAATCAAAAAATGATGGGCAATTTCGAAAATTTTCAAAGATTATTCTGATATCTCAAAAAGATTATAGATAATTTGGACTAGTGATGAAGGAAAAAAAGAAATTTGCATAAAAAAGACTTAAAAGGAGGTATAAATTATGGACTATTTCATAAAAAATTTTTCTAAAATGATCATTTTTAGGGGTAATTCTATGCGGGAAATCGATTGCGCGCACTTCCGAAATGCGAAAACGCTTTCTCGATCCTGATTCAGGGAAGGAATCTGTGTATTGACGCGAAAATCAAACATTTTCGGATTTTTATGAGAAAACCATCGATTCTTAGGTTTTTCTAGGCAGGAAATCGATTGAGCGCACTCCCGAATTTTGAAAACGCTTCCTTGATCCTGATTCAGGGAAGGGATACGTGTTTACGTAAATAAATTATTTTCGCTTCAATACACCGATTCCTTCCCTGTGTCAAAGAGGGGAATCAGGGTCAAAGAAGCATTTTCACGATTCGGGAATGCGTGTAATCGATTCTCCGCCTAGAAAAACCTAAGAACCGACGGTTTTCTCATAAAAATCCGCGTGGAATCGATTTTTCGCTAAAATTTGGAATCCTTGAAGAAGGCACTTCAAAAAGCATGAAAAGAACTCAACAATGAATCTTTATGTGCCATCGTAGATGACTTTCCAAAGAAACTTCAAGCCTGCAAGGATGCACAAGGAGGCTATTTTGAATAAGATGTTAAAAATGTAGTTGTTTTTGTGCTATACTTTCTTAAAATACACGTTTTTGTTTGTCTCTGTTATGTTTTACGGGTTATTTTAAATAAAATAAACGAGGTCCGCACTTTTGGCACACCCTGTACATTTATATTATAAAGCTATTTTTAAAAAAAATTTCTATTTAAAAATTCATTAGATGCTAGTAGAAATCGGCTTAAGGACTAGACTCCTAAATTCCTAATATGTAGTATTTTTCACATGAATTCTATATCAATGAGCAGTTTTGCTTAAGTCAAAAACTTATAATTAAGAGTAGTGATGAAACTAAATTTTCTTTTGACGTAAGATTTTTTCAGCTAGACAAAATCGTTGTTATGGAATTTTTTTATACTAATTGTCACATTTGTTTACACATTTTTGTTAAACAAGATAAATTTCCCTGTGCATCTTTTTTTGTATGTTTGTGGTTATTGCCACTTGGTTATTCATTGAATTGAGGTGTTGATTTATTTCTTGCTAGGAAAATCGGTTTGTGTACCAACAAAAAAGAGCTTCACGCCTGATTAATGTTTCACTTGAAGGAATATAAATTCGGATGTTTTTAATTGTTTAGTTAATTTTTGGGTGCATTTTTAATTTTTAACATTTTCTATTTTTAATTTTTGCATTTATTTTTATTTTTTGCAGGTTGAATTCAATGTTTATCCAAGGGCCCCGTTCCAACCCAAGGCTACACAGGTACAGTAGCAACAAAAAGTAATGCAACAAAATTTAAAAGACGTAATGGGTCATCCAGATATTATTAATCAACTTTTTGGTGGTTTACCCCTCCCCTCCCCCAACGTAATCACCAAAAATGCACTAACGTAATCAATTTTTATGAAGGCCGAGCCCCCCCCCCAACATTATTACGTAAATATCTGGATGACCCCTAAAATCTAAATCTTCACCCAAAGATTTTCATAAAATTGATGTTCTACAAAGTTCTTTCTCATGTTATGGTGAACAAATTTGGAGCTACACAATAAGGGGGGAATGCAATTTTTCGACTTTTCGCTTCAATACACAGGCCTTTCCTGAATCAGGGAAGTGTTTTTTAGCTTCGAAAATGTCAAATTCGGACTCCTCACCTGTTTTTACCCATAGAGGGGTCATTTCCAGAAAAATTTTTGAAAATTTTTTCACGTGGGTGACCCCCTCCCCCTATTGTGTAGTAGTTTCAACATTTGAGAAAATTGATCGATTTCAATTTTTTATGTCAAATTTGTTCAAAAATTCAATTTTTTTTCAAAAAATTCAAATTTTTCATGAAACGAGAGTGAATACATTCGATTCCTCATCAAAAATGACTCAGGGGGTTTAATGAAGTTCATTTGTGGTATTGAAACGCGCAAGAAACCCTAGAAAACAGCATTTTTGAACAAATTTTTCATTTTCTCGGGTTTCAGAACCACAAATAAACTTCACTAAACCCCCTGGGATAATTTTTAACAACGGATCGAATGTGCCTACTCTCGTTTCATGAAAAAATTTGAATTTTTGAAAAATTAAGTTTTCGCAGACCTATTTTGACCTATAAATATGGGTGCTAGCACCCAGGATGCTTTTGGGTGCTAGCACCTTTTCGGGCCCTGGCTCCGACATTTGCGCCCCTACATAAGCGCGTTAATAATTGCGCCCCAAGATATGCGCATCCAACTTGTTTGCCCTTTTCGTTTTTAAAAGTTTCGACCTTTTTTGAAAGATATTTTACAAATCGGATGCGCAAATGTCGGGGCGCAATTATAAAGCGCAAATGTGAAAGTGCATATGTCAGGTGAGGGCACAAAAGTCCCTCCCCCCACCCAATACACTTCCTACGTTTTTTGGCCAAGAATGTCATTTTTTATTCTCTTTTTGCCAAAACTAAATAATCCCAACCCATTTTTTGAAATTTCCTCTCATTAAGACGATTCTTTTCACTCTGTATGTCTTGCGTGTCGTTGCGTACAAGTGTCGCGCCGCAACGGTCTTTTGTCCATAAGATAGAGCCTTTCTCATGGTCGATGTCACGTTTTCCCTTTTCTGTGGGTGCAAAAAATCGGAGATAGGGAGAATCAGTGATCTCCATGTTTCATGTATTTCAAATTTCTAGTTCTCTAATCGATTTTCTAAAAAGAATTGTTTTGATTAGAATCTTATGGGCGCATCCTCTTTCTTTTTAACATAAAAAAATGAATTGAGGTTTCTAAATGACCTTGAAATTTTTTGATAATGCAGACCACACAGGGGCAAGCTTTCTTATACGAAAGATATATAAAATCAAACCTCCATTTTATGGCACCCAGCGGGGACATAACGACCACGAAGGGATGCCGGTGGGAAAATTTGTTATATAAAGAAATTGACTTGCTATATATACAAAATTTTTCCGCTGGTATCCCTGCGTGGTCGTTGTCATTAAACGAGGTTTGACTGTAGTAGTATCAATCAAAAAAAAGTTAAAAATATGTAGTATTTGTCCGCGGCGGTCAAAATACATGACGTTTTTTAGGTGAAATGAACGTAGAAAAAACTCGATAAATTCGAGATAGGGGTTAAAAATATGTAGTATTGAAAATTTTTACGAAAGACCTTTCCCATATGTGGTGAAAAGATCATTTGCTCCATAGGTGCACAAGTAGGGGGGGGGGGGACAATTTCCCTCAAGTACGACATGTTTTTGAAATTTTTTTGAAAACGACATGTTT